>DWNE01004445.1:0-15173 GCA_018249875.1 Cecropterus toxeus
AAAGCAGTAGAGTTTGTTTTGTTGAACGCGCTAATCTCAGGAACTACTGGTTCGAATTGAAAAATTATTTTTGTGTTGAATAGTACATTCATTGAGGAAGGTTATAGGCTATATAACATATATGTTTGTTTGTTCTTTCTTATGTAGTAACACAGCTAGTTATATATATAAATGAACTCACCCCAAAATAGTGTCGTCATCAGCCAAGAATATCCACTTGATATGGGGCATGTCTTTCACTGCTTTCACTGATTTCTTTAAAATAGCGATTGTTTTGGCGCAGTGGCCTGTTTTCGTGTTGGGGATACCAGTGGCGACTGCTGGCAGGGATGGATCTAGAACAAGGTTTAACAACGAGGTACAACGAAGGTACAAACGAGCATACAGACCACCGAATGAGAAGCGCCAATGGACATGTACAAGCAATTTCATTCAGGGGTTCTATCTCCATCTGAAGTCAATGATAGATGCATTGCTACTGCTGCGGACTTGCTCAGATTCATATGAGGCGACCATCATATGGTCACCTCCTATGAAGCTGAGCCGGTAACCCACAGCCTTCCATCGAAAAGCAAGAACTACTTCACGCTAAATATAGAGGTGATTCCTTACCAGTCGAATTATACTCCTATACGTATAGTTCCACTAGTAAGGAACGTATACATATAAGTAAATCATTAATCATCGACATAAAGGTCACTGTGCGTAGTTTGGTTTGTGTAGACTGTAACTGTTCTACAAAATTAAGCAATTTTAAGCATAGTTTGAAGTTTGATGGGTGATCACTGGTAGATAAATTGCATGCTCTTCATCATTTGAAGGGTTCGTAAAACTTACGATCTTGGAACATGAGAGGTTTGCTGCCGATCATATAAAAATATTTACCAGCTTGGTCGCTGTAAAACTGAAGATTGGTGACATATCTGCCCCAAGTCTTCTTCACGACCTTCGCCCTGGTGGCGTGGAAGCCGCTCCAGGTCTTCACCGCGAAGTATATCGAATCCTCGGGTATTGGACTGCCCTGCCGACAGTCAAAGCATGTTATCTTATGTTTATGTAAGCCATTCTAATACCATTTTTTAAACTCTGTAAGTACAAATTGAATACAACAAAGTTAAAATCATATAATAAACGACGTTTGTCAAAATTTTGATCTTACATACAAAATTTAAACATTAAGGGTTTGATATCTGTTTTACTATGCCTCAGAAACAAATACAATTCATTTCATTTCATTCATTCATTAATTCACTCATTATTTTGTTCATTCAAGTTTCGCTTGACAACAATATCATAAACCACGACATAAGACATGACAACTGCCTCACGATAATTTCCATAACCCTTACAACTTACAACGTCATTCTTTAAAATCCTCGTCTCTTTGATAAATTCAAGTGTCTTCATACATTTGGACGCATTTTCTTTAATACTCACACATATATCGAACTGCCTTGGATACGTCGCACAGTTGTCACCGGAGACAATGCAAAAGCTCAAATCTGGGGTGAGCAGAGGTCCAGGATTATCTTCGTTGCCGTAGATGAGTTGTGCCAGTTCGAAAGCAGGGTCTATTGAGAAATCCGCTTCCAGCTTACGATCCCCACTCTCGATTTGATGGAGAAGTCTTGGGAAGAACATTAACAACGAATAAACAAGGTGCCAACAAATCGTAAGTCCAGTTGATCTTTAGATAGGCGATGATCTAATAACTACGAACATTCAGGTCGGTGAGCACAGGTCTGCTGGAAGACATTTCTTTATAAATAAGCAGTACCTTTGCACTTATTGTTAATCATACGCTCTCTTTATATTTGATTTCTTAGCGTCTGCATAAATAATTCATAATAATAATAAATAAATAAAATAATAAACATTTTTTTAGAATAAGTATCGCTTAGTTCCGTTTGTAGCGTTACAACTCCCATGATGAACTGGAAAAATCGTCATCAACCCTTTATTGTCCTACCATTGGGCTCGGGTTTTCCCGCAGAATGAGAGCTGCATCGCGCCAGTCAAGCGCTTCACTTTGAGCAGACTTCGCTTTAGTACACTTTTTTGGTAGGTGGTAGAACCAATGTTGTTTGACCGGGGAAGTACCAACGCCACACCTATTTCTAGCGTGAAGCAGTTCTTGCGTTTCGGTGAAAGGGTGTGGTTGCCGGCTCATTTTTATATGAGGCCAACATCTCAGTCCTCGGGTGTAGCAACGCATCTGTGGTCGACTTCATGTAGTACCCCTATTCTACATGAAATTGCTTACAAATGTCGATGGGCGGCAGCAACCACTTGCCATCAGGTGGGCTGCTTGCTCGTTTGCTACTTCATATTAATAAAAAAACACACACACAACTTCAAGAACTTTTTTTTAGAAGTCTGTGGCGTTGAATAATTATTTTCTAAAACGCACTTCATTTTAAAAAATCAGTACATACAGATCCATACATTTTTTCACCACAAAATATTCATGCACAAAAATCACAGCTAAGCCTCACCTATGCATAAGTTTAATTTTCATGGCGAATCCACTCGCGAAATTAGGATAAATGAATCCCCCATCTTCTTCCAACTCCTCAAAATACGTGAAGTGGTGGATAATTGTAGGTTCCTCGTCACTTAGTGGATATCCAAGCCACATAACGTCCTACGATTGACAAAAAAACAAATTGCAATTAAAAAACGTTTGATACTTTATTGTAAAATGCGTCTGCAATTTATTTCAAGAATAAATAATTAATCAATAGAAAAAAGATACAATATTTCCAAATGTACCTTATTTTTTGTTCAAGTCTTCTAACAACCTTACCTCCTGGTTGTCTGCAGCAGCCAGAGCTTCAAACAGCTTCTCACACCTGACAGCAGTGTGAGGCTCCACAAACAAGACCCACCGCACGTCACTTCCCTTATACTTAGTCACTAAGGGCCTGAGGAGTGGCGTGATAGTCCACGCACCAGGGATTGGGAAGTCCTCGTGTGTTATATGAACTATTGGCTGTCGCTAAAAAAATATATTACAATTATTGGTCATAGCTGTAATAGCCATATTATGGCATATTATAGAAGAAGCAATTGAGCATTCAGTGAAGTTAATGGTAAGTGGCCGTCCAAAGATATCTGTAATAAAACCCACAAAAGATTCGTATTTAAGATCGATCACTTAAGATTAAGATCGATTAAGTAAGCTCCAACTACACACTTCAGTCCAGAATACAGCAGCGTTTAATACTGATGCTTTTATAAAGGTGACAGTGGTGCCTTAGGAATGTCCTCCTGAGTAGAACCCCAAAGAAACCCCTCATACTGAAATATTACAATAGTTTCCCCTAATCGTAAGATAATTTGCAATCTTATTCACCACCAATATTCATAACAAAATACTTAAAAAATTACTAACTGCTTCTTCTCCATATTGAAGTATCTTCTAAAGCGCTGTTACCCGGTTGACGTTCAAAATGAGTTACTTTGAAGTCAATTTTGAATTAACAGCATTTGAATTTGGACCTACAAGATTTTTTATTACCTTTACAAGATCCATAACTTGATTCTTTATATCCTTTTTAAGACGAGAGCCAACACTGGCATGATATGGTTCTGTTTGACTTACTATAACGAACACCACATTTCTTGAATCTGGAACAACATATAATAATATTATTATATTTTTCGCATTTTTTATATTTTAATTTAACTCTAAATCTATACTAATACTATAAAGCAGTAGAGTTTGTTTGGGTGAACGCGCTAATCTCAGGAGCTACTGGTTCGAATTGAAAAAATATTTTTGTGTTGAATTATAAATTTATCGTAGAAAGCTTTAGGCTATATAACCTATGTTTGTTTGTGGGTGAAACTGCGTGGCACAGCTAGTATAAAATAAATTGAATAAAAATGTGTGTAATTCACACACGGTAGAATTAAGCTTAATATTAATTATTTTTATATATCGGACTTGAAAATTATTAGCGTTATTCAGAAATGGGTACAGCGCCATCTATTACAAATGCCGACAACTGCTTTCGTTACGCATTTTCATTTCGTCGAGTATCAAATCACAACGATTCCAAAGAAGTTTCACTTTAAAATTGGCGAAGCATTCGTAACACCTTGAAGTCAGTTATGTGTGAAGAGATGGCGCTATTGGAATTTAAGTTGGAATTTAAAGAAGTGGTGACATTGATGAAACGACATTGTCAATTTCAAAAATCTAATTCTAATCTGCTGAAAAAATATACATATTTTGGATTAATTACTAGATTAAAACAGTTATAAATAGGATGCAGGATTTAACTCCTTGACAAACTTTATTAATAACACTTACAAATATAAACGTTTCATAAAATGAAATAATACATATTTAAAATCAATAGACATCTTCAAATTTAACGTAAGTTTGCTGTAACATAAATTTTCTGCTGAAAAGTTTCAGATTGCACCGGCGCGCAAGATTATTGCCTTTTGAATTATTTATAGCTACGTTCCCTTATAGGTGTTTTAGCATCATTACCTGTCTGGGCTATCAAAACAAGAGAACTTTGCTGTGAAAGATACTTTAATGTAATTTAATTTAATGATCATATAATCATTCTAATACAGATTCAGATTCATTCGAAAATACAAATAGAAGCACCATAAAATCATTAGAACATTAAAAATATAACCATTGATCAATCATTACGAAAATCTTAGGAACATCTGAAATGTCCTTGATACACTCGTACACACAGCAATCGATTAATTACAAGATCATCAATCTTGATTCGACTCCCGTAGGAACATTAACGGCGACGTGATAAAATTTTGTATCCGCAAAACCTTACTCGGAGCGTAATGAACCCAGCGTATAATTTTGACCTAAAAAGCTTTCCACACGATACATTATTAGAGCTTTAGTATGTAGCAAACGATATGAGTTTGTTACTGAGTAACGGGTACATAATTTGTTTCCGGTAACGAATCGTCGCTCGTGGATTCTTTTCGTTATTCGCATATCTAGTACGGATTGTACCAAAACCGGTCACAAAAGCTTGCTACGGAATGCGAATTTGAGAACGAACGAAAATTAGAGAAAGAAAGTTAAGAGGGATGAATATTAGCAATGTTCCCGTTATTGCATCACATAAAAAGTGTCAACAGAGTTGTTAACTCAAAAAAACCGAGTCGCCAGTCTTAACACAATAATTACTACACCTATTTATTCATATTATTTAAGGTAAAAAACAATCAGAATTCATGTTACTTCCCACCACCAAACTACATATCCTCTTTACAATCCAATATGTGACGCGACTGGCATGCGGTGCTTCATGCTAGTGTCAAAAGTAATGAGTAACGTAACGATACAATAGTAACGAGTACTAATTGTTAAAGTAACGAGCTCATACAGCTACATAATGTTTCGTTACTTTTCACGCGATACATTATCCTACATGTTTACCCGTTAACACATCGCGAATGCAGATAAGCCGATCGATCGATACAGTAACGACATTATCTTCAAATTATGACAAATAGCTTCACACACCTACCGACTACATGCCGGGGGATCATCAATCAAATGAACAGTCAGCTTTCATGCAGGCATCATGTCGATTAATAAGGGGATATCCATTTTGACATACGGGGAACCTCAGGCACCACAGCACGGGGTTTTAGCCAAACAGAAATTATTTTAGGGGCAAGAATGTTTTTAAACGACGATTGAGCCTGTTGCGCTATAACTATCAAGAGTTTAAGTTAATAAGTTTTTCGTATCTTTCTCATTTGGATTATAGTTTTGAATCTATCACTAACTATAGTATACTAATTATAGCGTTACATAGTAATGCTTAAATATACTCAAATATCAAAAACAATGAATCAGTTTTTCTATTGGTTCAATGTAGTTCTTCTTCAAATATTTTAGTAACAATTTAAAAGATGATGGACATCTTAACTAGCATTTGATGCAATGCTATCATGTAGCTGTTGAATTTGACAAGATGGTATAATAATGACGCGAGGTATCGTAAAGGTAATAAATAATTCAGTAGGTAATAATACTTGAGAGTCGGCAATCTGAATGTCTCCAGTACAAGATTTATGGAAGAATAAATACTTGCCAATCTGATATAGTCCTCTTGATTTGCATTAACTACATATTATTGACTCTTGCTGTCGAAATCTAAGTTTTGTAGGATTATTGAGACACTGTCGTTTTTGATGTAGTATTGTAAAAAATAGCGCTTTAAATTATAAATTTTGTATTTTATAACAATAACAACACACTTGAATAAAATGTACATAGTACAGAGTTAAAAGTACAAATATTAAAATTTTCCATGTTACAAGCATGGGTTGATGTGAAGAACTCATTTTCCTATACTCTTTGCATTTAAAATAACAGTTTGTATATGTAAATAATTCTTTGAGTTACCTCGGGAAATTTATTGAGCACAAATCCTAATAAATCTGTTGCCATATTAGAATATTCGGATCGCACTTAAAAAGTAACGCGAGAACCATAAAATCAAAATCGATTATTCTTTTCCCTTTATCTACTCCGCAGGGTGCCATAAAGCACCCCAATGAGGCTTTAATGTGTCGCTGCTGAGATCGCCTGCATTATTCATGTGGAGAAACTTCAAGGCGTCAGGTTCGCGGATTTGAGATTCCATTCCTGAGATTCTTTGCCGTTGGAGATAGGCCGTGGATAGATCGAATATTGAGCTCAACGGCGACGTAACTTTGCCTGCTACAATGTAAAATTGTAGTGAACTTTGAACTGAAGAATAAAACTATTTGCTAAACTCTAGTTCGGTTAATACTTGTATTTAGATTAGCTCAAATATTAATTCTAACATTATGCTCATTAAACGTATTTGTGTTCTAACCTAACCTATCTTAACCAATAATACGAGGAATAAAGGTGCGAAAAAAATGAAAGCAAGAATTGGTATGAAAGGATATAACAGAAAAAATCTGCGGTATAAGCCTGAGATAGAAGAGCAATATTAAAAATAAAATCAAAATTTACTATTTACTAGAAACAAAGCAAACCAGATAAGATATTCCAACCTAAATCATAAAGATGATGAAGAAGATTATAACCACCAAAATAATTCCTGCCAATTACAACGAAGAGAACATTGGTTAATTAACGACATTACGGTGACGTGCTAATTTACCAACATGTTCTTAGCATATTGGGAATTGAATTATTGTCTTAATTGAGTTACCTAACACTGCATATTGCATACATACGCAATAACGTGTCTAAGACTAATTCAAAGAGACTCATCTGAATCTAATTTAGTAGCACAATCATTTAACTAATATTGTCACTTCATTCTTTGTCTTTGTGTTATGTTGTCTTGAATTTGTATTATCACCAATAACTTCATCCATTCATACTGTCAGTCCATAATTTGACATTAACGAAATGAGTACATGACATCAGAAAAAATCTCAACCAACTGAACTTTATAATAGTTTGAAATTGTGTTATATTCCGTGCACCGAGACTACAAGCAGTGGTGACATTTTTCATATTTTCTGAAAAATTTAATATTTCACCGGGTACTTGATTCACTGCTACTACACACTAGATATTGTCCACTTGCCCATATAGCAAACTATTTTTTGAAACCTACTATTCATGTTCAAGTTATTATTATTCGAGGTTTTAAATGGTACTTCAATAAACTAGCTGCACCCCGCGGTTTGACCCGCGTTTAAAAAAATTAGATACCAATAAGTTTTAATAAATTCATGATGTAATTACCTTATAATAGAGAAAATGGGTTCGAACGAAATAAACCTCACAAAATAGACTATGAATATATTTTCTTCGTCCTTTCAATTAATATATGTAATTCTGATATAGAGCATATCATAAGAATTTAAACACACGGACGGACAAAAATATTAATTTCTACTCATTCTTATTTACAGGCCATTAAAAGTTTTTTTTGCAAATATATACGACGAAACGGACACGTAGAACTTTTATTCTTATTATATTATACCTATATAAGTTAAACGGAGCTCCAATAATGGTAGTGGCACCAATTTTAATAGAAACTTATGCATTTCGTACAACTTTGTCCCAAAAGGCTCGCATTGATTTAATATTCATCCGATGAGCGACTGAAACTAGCATCGGAAACGGAATGAATTTGAGAGCTCGCGCTGAAACTTTTCACTCCAGTGTCGAAGGTGCAAATAGTATCGAACATTAATAATTCGGAAACGTCTCTCGGAATCGACGAGAATCCATCAAAATCCACTGGGAATAGCATGTCGCTGGAGTTCCGTTCGTACGCTTTTATTTTTAGGCTGAATAAGTGAATTATGATTTATGAATTTATTATATTTTATGTTTTTGAGTGTGATCTAAAGATGGCAGATTATAAAAACGTAGTTATAAGTTAACATTCAAAGAGAATCAGTTAATATCGATTTAGCACCGGGTAGTGATAAATTCCTAAAGCCAACTAATAATAAAGACCAATTTTTTCCAGGTATCTATCTAAACATAACATATGATTACTTCTCGATCCCTCACATAAACTAAACTTTCTTAAGTAGAACTAGGCGCATATTTTTTATTGTATAGCTCAAAGTTATTTTTGATAAAACTTGAAGAGCATTAAATTATATGTGGTTCATCAAAAAACGTGCAAAGTGAGGTTGCCTTCAAAGCTAACATGCCTTGAACATTCTGGTGGTACAAACTTCAGTGAGGTAAACTGAATGCCTTAATAAGAACCGAAACCATTTAAAATCACCACTTCAATTAAACCTATTTAAACCTAAGATATCGTTACGACTTTATCATTTACTATCAGTAGAGCCGCCTGTCTGTTTACGTTTACATAAAACAATAAAAATATTGACAGCTATCAAAACACAATTTACACGATAAAAAATCGAATCTAATTTAAAATATTTGCTCCGCTGTCGATCATAGATTTCACCTGCCAGATGACTGAACGCGCGAATCGAGAGCATTTATACATAACCAAATTCGAGTTAAAAATTCAAACTGACAAAAACGTTTTTCAAACCGAACGGCAAGAGCGAATGGATATTAAACATTCGCGTCGGCTAAAGCTATGGCGTGGCTGTGTTCGGAAGCCGGCGTCAATGAATTCGAAGTGGCGTGGTATGAATATTATAAAACTCAAAGAATAACGAGATTTTAAAAGGTCGGTCGATGATGATATCAGGCTAGAGGGAAAGGAAGCAAACAATATAATTAACATATAATTATTGACTTAGTCCAATAATTTAAATGTACCGTTTCAATTCAATATAATTGATTATATTATAAACCAGATTTCGCCAGATTTTGTTTTCGAGGGGGAAACCTTCATCCCCGGCGTCGCTACCCCTACGCCGTGCGAAGACGCCGGGTTATGTGGGATTTTTACCGCACTAACAATGGTGGCCGTCCTCAGCGCTGTGTGGAGGACACGGGGTTTTCCAAAGGAACACAACTGGAGTTTAAATAAGTAACCTAACTGTAATTGCAATAATTTTTGATAGAATAAATCCGATTCCTTAAGTTAAATTCATTAACAATTTTCAACGCAATAGTAAAGAGTGAGTAATCTGACACTTATGGAAATGTCAATGATTACTAACTGTTAGCCCCGCAAACTACATAGGTTTTTTTTTCGAAGCGATGATGTTCACTTTCAAAAAAGATGTGAAAAGAGTTCTCCTTCAAAGCCGGCAATGCATTGGCGACTCCCCTGGTGTTGCTTATGTCCATAGGCAATGGTGACTACTTACCATCAGGTAGCCCGTCTGCCTTATCGTTAGGTTTAGGTATAAAAAAATAAGAATATTTGGAAATGAGCAAAGGATGTCTGATGGATGAGGAAGGAGGATGGAAGCAAAATGTCCCTAAAAACTCTTAAATTTGCAAAACGCGGCGCTTTTTATTTTTATAAAGTACCCCAAAGGTTCAAGTTTATATTTTCAGTCAAAAATCACCATAACAAACATATTCTCAATTTTTAATCCACAGATAACTTTAAAAATGAGCGAATTTTTAGAGAAAAAAAAATCGCTCGTTATTGGATTGCATGAAAACCGCCCACGCGAAAAAAATATTCTGATCAGAAAACTTGATACTTGAAGCTACAATTCGCATTTAATTTTCTATACGACCATTTTTCTCTAAAACTCCCTTTTCAAGAATCATCCGAAAAGTTGTGTTTTTTGTTTTATTCCATAGGTTTTTTGCATTATCATATACATTAAAAAAACACTGGATAAATGTCAGACCGTTGTAATGAAACATAAATTTGCTTTTGGTAACCACAACAAATTTCATACAACACATGAATTAAAATATTATGTACGGATTTTATGAGCGATTTTAGAACAAATTTAGTAAAATCTAAAACGTGACCAACCAACACGGCGTGCATTTCGCCGGCTGAGTACATTTCAGTCCTTGTTTCGGAAGCTGTGAGCTCGCATCAATAATTCGGTGTCACATGAAACGGATTTTACGAAAATCCCGTGGGATCGTGCCTAAAACAGGGAATCTATAAAGCTTAAATATCCCAACTATTTAACACTTTCTAATGACGATTAATTGTATGCGTAGAGTTTACAAAAGTAAAGGCACACAATTTGCATTACAACTTATATGTCACATCTGACAATCATTATTTCATATCTTTATTTTTGTTATGAAAGTCCATATGCAATACTTATATTATCTATACATTACTTTACCTGAGAGAGCCTCTGTCTCTTATGTAATTATTGGCTACCTGAGGAATAGTAACGCATCTGTGACCGCCATCAGGTTTGGGTTTCTAATTTATGTATACGGACTAAAATCGCTACCCCACAACAAGAGTTGCATGGCAACTTCAATATTATTCAAAACCTTAATAAAAATGAAAAAGCACATTGATAATGTGGTAACTGTTTTCATTTGCACACCTATTATTTTCACTAACAGTAAATTTGTATGTTTGTCTGGTGTTTCCATCAATTCTGTGGAACGAAACAAATTGACAGTGCATTCAGACATAATCGAATTCGGAATGAAAAGCACACTTCACGAAAAGCAAATAGTAGTCATATAAAACATTTGTACTCGATTGAACCATATTAGGTGTTAGTTCCGTGAACCGAGCTACCATCAATAATTCCGGGTCAGATTGCACGAACTTCCCGGGAGCCCTAGGGGATGCACTCGATTCCCCAAATTTATAAGGCTCTCTACGATTTTTACCTGTCGCAACTTTTCATACGACTTTCTGAAGTGGGTTCCGAAAATAATGCTTTGGAATGTGTCAAGTTCGGATACCGTGTACCGTAATAACACAAAATATTCCTGTTTAAAATAATCTGATTTATTATTATCCTAGAAACAGTAAACGAGTATCTAATGGTAGTTATATATAGTATGGTTATCTCTGAACAACTCTCAATATGATTAGAATTCTAAGGTTGCCCACGGCATTTGTTGTTCTCCAGCAAGTCAGAACGACTGAGATAAGTATGTATGTCTCCCTTATCACTCTCTTCAAAGTACAGCAGCGCTAAGACAGAAAAAAATATAGTGGTAGTGCCGCCGATGTCAAATAATAAACCTTTAAAAATACATATCTAGAAACATAAAATTCTTGTACTTTACTCTCATGCAGCGGACCAGCTACTTTGCACTGATTTAAAAAGTAATAAGACGGAAAATAGTCTTATAACAGCAAATAAAATAGAAATTGGTTTAATTAAAACTATTTTTTCTACAATCCACACGATTTCCAAACGTTACTTCATTATCATCAGATACATATCATCCTATGACGCTACAAAAGTTAAGACCTTCCAACCAAGAGTTTTCTAAGAACGTTCCTTCACGTAGTTTGATAGCTTTTGTTACGAACTAAAATTCAAATGCGATCGAGATTCCAAGTTCGGGAAGCATCCTTTTATCAGATTTAAGTTTAAGTTGCTGACTCTACATAGTAATTTATGAAGACGATAGTGTTATATTTATAACATCTCTCCCCCTACTTCCTTCATTTATATTGTTACCTACAGATTTAGATTTAAAACCACTTTTGCGGTTTGAAATTCCAGCAGACGTTTTGAACGTCTAGCTTGCACATCGCCTCAACTGTGTTAATGATCACTTATAAGACTTTACCAAAATTGTGTTAATGGCCATAAGACTACATTTCGTTTACTTTTAAATTAGATCAAATTGAAGTAAGAAGTTTTCAGTGCACCAGTAAATGTAACATGAACTCTTTTAATATTTCGGTTTTAGATAAATGGCAGTGTCAATGGCAATAATGTTTTGACTGATATTCACACTTATATCCGTGCTCAATATACACATAAAAACAAAAAATATATACTTTTCCAATCAACAGTCAACACGATAATCTAAAAACATATAAATAATACATATTATATTATAATACATAAATTCATTTACATTTCATAAATTCACAACGAGTAGGTCACAATATTCCACGATTGACTTTTGAGCTTGAAATTGGAACGTTGTAACAATTGGAAATTACATCCATCATACATCGTATGACTAAATAAACACAAACTACGAACAGCGCCTAAATAACGGGGTATTTACTAAATTACCATGTTGGATCTGTTACGGACAGCATGAACTATATAATTTTCGTAACCCTACGATGCATGGCTGACGTAAAATATTCAAGCAGGGGTTGTCCTGTTATCAAAATTGAAAATTGGATAGAGTAAAACCTAAATTCTGAGCGGACTGATAATAGGCAGCTTGAAGGGTCGTCCGTCGCTGAAATATGAATATTACTGACGGAAATATTAAACGGTAGTTCATACGAAATACGTCCGACACACTAGCTTCCCATATGGGATATGAAGAGTCGTCCCCTCATTATTAATGAAGGAGCAAAAATTTTTCCCGCAAATTTAGTTACGAAATTTAAAATTCTTTCTTCGTTGTCGTCAAAAACCCGAAACCATCCACTACCTCGGCGAGTCATTCTTTATGAAAGAGACCAGAACTTACAACTTTTAAGCTCCTCGGAAACGTATCTAGCATAACTTACAGTGTGTACTTTGTAAGCTGCCTAGCATGTTGAGTTAAGTCCACTGGAAGTTGTGTAGGAACTGCCGTGTAGGTGAGGGAACAACTTAGGGGATTGTAGTAAAGTAACACTGAAGTTCCTTTTCCTAACAGAAAATATATTTTGTACAACGTCATGTCAGTGAGTAATATGCTGGCGTTGTTTTAATAACGAGTCCATTAAGATTAACAGTTATAAGTGGCAAACACAGTTTTCTGGCATTTAAGCTCCACATGACAACTACTTAGTGAAGTGACTTTAGCTTAACGTTAAAGTTTACTGAACCTTACACTTAGCAAAAATCATATATCAAGTATAATTTTTATCTTCACTTATCTTAGGGTTCTGTACCCAAAGGGGTAAAAACGGAACCCTATTACTAAGACTGCACTGTCCATCTGTCCGTCTGTCCGTTTGTCTGTCTGTCGTTAAGCTGTACCTCGTGAACCGTGATAGCTAGACAGTTGAAATAAGTTGAAACTACAATAAGTAAACTACGCTCGTTGCTGTACTGTTTTTCTTTAAACTTTTTACAACTGACTAATTAACTCTGTGATCATCTTGTAAATGACTAAAGTCTAGGAGCGTTTCATTATTGTTCCTGTAGTTCTTCATCACAATGGTTTGTCGTTCCACAATTGCTAATTGGAGCCTAAATTTAAGAAGCCATATTTAAATAAGTAGCTGTCTCGTACCTTTTATCTTAAAATATTGAAAGCAACAAACAATGGAACTCAGAACTTTTAGATCAAGTCACAGCTTTCCATTGATTAAATACTCTTTTAAAATATCTTTTAATACTGCTATTCAACAAAATAGCAAGTTATTTTGGTATTTAAATATCAGCAAAAATTTGACTGAGAAATAACGCAATTATAACGATTTCGAGTAGTTAGTAATAGGACGACCTGATCCGAAGACCTAATGTAAGGCAACGAAAGAACTTTTTAGGCTTCCCTACCGAAAGTGTAAAAAACGTAATCCTATTACTAAGACTGCACTGTCGGTCTGTCTGTGTGTCAAAAATGATAACGATACGGAACCCTGAGTGCGCGATAGCGACTCACACTTGGCCGGGTTTTTAGCATCAAACCTTACTCTGGGATACGCTAAATGTAAATCTAAGATACGGCAATGTATACACTAGTCTGTACACGATACTCGCTACCTCATAGTTGAAGTAGAGGACCAGAGCTAATTAATGCATAATGAAAATAATGAAACCAATTATTTCATTTCAAAAGTCAGGAAAAATATTTTACACAAACACCGCCTGTTAATTGCTCTATAATTAAACAATTGGATAAATTGTCACAACTGAGGATTTTGATTTACAAATATAATAATGGGACGTTGGTTTATAATTAGCAACATTGAAAACATTAATATTTTATTGGCTACAACGATTTCAATATTCAATGTGTATAGAATATATAATTCAGACACTGAATACTTGAATTAGAAATAAAAAATAAGGAGAAGTTCTTACATGGAAAACAACATAGATAACGAAAGTAATATTCAACATTACATTACAGTTTTTTAAAGTGAAACTTCATTATCGACATATTAGAGAAATTTGCCGTCACATTTTTGTGTTACACATCACATTTTCTCGTTACGTGCCATATTTATTATAAAAAAACTGCACAAAAGCTTAAATATTTATTTTTGTCATTCCGCTGGGATTCAATATCTCAATCCGATGAATGATAGGCAAGTTCACTCCGTAAGTGTACTTATTGTATCTACGCCACGATGGCATTTAATGTTGCTTACGGAATTTGCTGCTAGGTTTAACACAAGCTAATTGATAACTGTGCCCTAAATGTCACTACTTTTCTGAAAATTAATAAATAAGAAAGTTTACGGTTTGAAGGTAATTTTTTTCTTACCGGTTCATCCATAGTAAATCGGAGCAAATCTAACAGGAAATTTTAAAATACTTACTATATATCCAAAGCTTTGAGGCATCAGGCTTCAAAAGCTCATCCCGCAGAGGAGCCTTCACAGAAATCTCACGAACCCAACGAACCAATAGAAAATGGTAAAGTTAACATTTATGTAACATTTACGAGTTCATATTTT
>DWNE01004446.1:0-15169 GCA_018249875.1 Cecropterus toxeus
TCCCGGGTTCGATCCCCGGCCAGACAGGCATCTGAATGATGAGTTTAGATTTCTGTTCTGGGTCTGGATGTTTGTGTTCTTCTTTGTTTGTCCATAGCATCCACGACACAGGAGAAAATCCTAGTGTGGGGCTATGAGTGTAGAAAGCGTCTTTTTTTTAAATCGCAACATGAGTTCAAGTAATTTATAGACATCATTTTGTCGTTTTTGAGGAGGATTATGTATCTTATTTCTTGTATACCAATGTCAATAAGGTATATAAAAGTTCGGGCGATATATGCGATAATATTTAAATGTTAAGGTTTTGTAGCATTAAAAGATAATGTGTATATTGAACAGTATTATATGGAGTGTTGAATATGTGTGTATTTATTAATGCGTTGAATAAGATATAATATTAGAAGATAAAATTATGGTTTAGACAAAGCATTTTTTATTGATTAATTGTAATCACTTGTACTAATAATGATTTAAGAACCTAAAATGTATGGTTAGATCAAAAAAGTTTTCTAATTAGTAGATCAAAAAAGTTTTCTAATCTAGTAGTCTGAGTAATTCGAGTATTTAATAAATATATTTAAAGTTAAGAAGAACATATAATTTGAATTCTTCTTCTAATAATTCTTCTTCTAGTAATTCTTTAACCCTAATAATCTATTTGAGTCAATTATGATTTTGGACTAATATTATTGCGGGGATAACACATTTTTAATGTTATGGGGACTTACAATATGCCGATTTTTAATTTCTTTTTGTCCATATTCAATACATGAAGACGAAGTAGACAAGATTCTTTACATGGATCGTGGTCACGACGAGTCTCACGGCAAAATGAAAAAAAAAAACTCATATCGTGAGTACCCTTTACATAGTAAAATTTAGTTGACATGGAAGAGACGAAAATAATAAATTGACCTCATAAAAATTTATAACTTTATTTATAAACTTACGTTTTTAACCCAACATATCACTGAATATATAGAAAAAAAAGGGATAACAATTACGCGAGAAATGGAAAATATGAAATGTCTAAGTGATACATACACATATTAGTCTTATTTCTCATTATATCCGAGTGCTATCTGAAAGTACTTCAAATGATTTATTTAGAAAACATTCATATTAGGAAAGTATGCAGTACAAAAAGTATAATGGAATTAACTCGTTAAATGCCATCTGCGTGTTGTAAATTTTATCGCGGTGCCAGCAACACGCCAGGCGTGCTCAAATTACTTTGTAGGTAAACATATACGTCGGCATCGAAGAAGCTATCGTAAAAATCATGGTGGCATTGAACGTGTTAATATTATATTGAAACTTTTCCATTCCTTCAGTTTTTTATTATAAATATACCAATTAATAAAATATGAGACTTTGAGCAAGTACTGAGCAAAGATACTTTTTTTATAAACATAATGTAGGCAAAACAATTATTTGTGATTTTATAAATTTTTATATTACTGTAT
Source organism: Cecropterus toxeus (assembly GCA_018249875.1). Classification (NCBI taxonomy): domain Eukaryota; kingdom Metazoa; phylum Arthropoda; class Insecta; order Lepidoptera; family Hesperiidae; genus Cecropterus; species Cecropterus toxeus. Next base: position 1,467 of record DWNE01004446.1, read on the forward strand.
TAAACTTGTGTTCTATTGGGTGTTTTACTTTATGGCATTATGTTGCAATAATAGCAATATACAACGGTTGGTACAAACGCTCTTTTATATGTAATGTAAATAAAATAAATTTATATCGAAAATAAAATAAAATTGTAATATTCCAACATACGTGAAAGAAAACAAAGTATTAAAATTTAAAATGAGTTAACATCCGTAGTATCTTTAAGATACAAATAAACATCAGTATAATTATAATTACAGAGATTTAAAATCAAATTGTAGTTTCATTTAAAATAACATGTTTTAACTTACATCTAATGGCCAGATTTATAAAGGTCTAGATAAGAATATACTAGCCAAAAGAATATGCATAATAAAATTATTACATACCATTTAATAAGTCTGTCTGTATGCTCTAAGTTTTTATAAACAATCATTCATCAATCAATCATGTCAAATCAAATCAATCATTCATTCAAAGTGTTATATAATTGTGACATATGTATTTTTTAAATTGACAAAATATTTTCAAAATAATGAATTTTAGTTTAGCTCATATTCCATTAAACTAATTTGTAGACAATATTGTCAAATGTTTGTGTACAATAACAACATTATAATATAACTTTCTTAATGGTGTAAAATGAGAAATGTATCAAATAATCAAAAAGATACATTTTTACATTTAATTTCATAAAAAATAAAAACAAAAAATAATATTGAAACCAATCATTTGCTTTGTGGAAATCAGTTAAAACGCAAATAGATATTACTACCTTTTTATCAGTTTGTAATTGTACCCTATGTTTATAGCTTTAAAATTGCATGATAATAAGAAACATGTTCACAATTGCAACTTAGGCTTTGAAAATGATTCCTACAATGTTTGTGTGAATTGGTCTTAGACTTCTGACATTTAACAAACTAATAGACAGATAACAATTAAAAAAAATGTCTTCTAATAGAACTTTTTCATAGAAATATATATTATTTAGGTTGTCATCACACATAAATAATCTATATAGATTGCCATAGATTGATAAACCTACTTATGAAACATCCTCAAAGGTCTTTTACATAATAAAATATAAATTACGAATAACATAACAATTACTATCATACTTTCAACAATTTCAAGTAATTGGGCCTTAACTTACTTAATGTATTTGCATCTAGTTCAGATATTCTGTGTATCCTTAGATGACTCTTCATATTACACCTCTGAGCGTAGCCACGCCCGCATATTGGACATTTGAATGGAGTCTCACCAGTGTGCAGCCGCCTATGTTCTTTTAGATAGTCCTCGTGGTAGAAACTGGTCCCGCATATGTCACAGACAGCTGGTCGTTGTCCTGAAAGAAAAACATTAGAGAACTACTGTCTTGTGCTGTACTTAGAGTACACTGAGATAAAGATGAGATTGTAATTGGGGTTCAAGCTTTTCCATATATAGAAAAAGTAGTAAACCAGCTTTCAAATCAGTTTTTAGCGAATGAAAAATTCGAATTCAGTGCACACTAACCAAATGCAAGACTACGTCAGGACATAAGCAGTAATACTTTTTCCATTGCCAATAACCTTAACAGTGTTTAGACTCAAAAAATACTTTAAAAATGGTTCCAGCAAAATGAAAAATGAAAGGGAATCTCATATTATATATTTTTATCATTACATTTACCTGTGTGTGCTGATCTTTCATGTACAACTACCGATTTAGCGCATTTATAAGTCTTGTTGCAAATTTTACACGCATACACCTTTTTCGGTTTTAGATGTTTATTGTGTACATTTTTGTTGTGACTGGACATCTCCCCTTTAAAGGCAAACCTTGCACCACATGTTGAACAAATAAAATTCTTTCCATCTGCTTCATGTCTTCTTTTCATATGCCTATTTAGATAATACTGGGAAACTAAAAGTCGTGGACATTTGGGGCATTTTATAGGAGATTTGTAGTGCACTTTTCTCTTATGCATACTCAGTTTATCTTGGTCTTTAAAAATTTCTCCACAAAGATCACATAGTCTAGGAGGTGGCGGTTTTGGTATTTTTGGTTCCCTGGGTTTTATTATTTTCAGTTCTTTTTGTCTAGAGATGGGCTTACGTTTTGTTTCTTGCAAGTTTGATTGCTTTGTGGACTTGATACTGAAAGAAAAAAATAAATGATAAAATATAAATATTTTTTTTAAATAATTACAGAAGTTTGGAAGTACAAATGTCAATATTTTTTATGGCAAGGATAAATAATAATAATAATTGGCAATAATTGTGAGCACTAGAGAATTTATTGGTATACAATGTATCTATATTTACTTGATACCATAGGAAGCACCTTAACAATAAGTACTTATAGAAATTTCTAAAATATTTTTACTTATGTCTGTCAGTTTGATTTTGGGTTTGAAAATTCATCAAACCAAAGCTATTGAATTTGATTTAAAGGATTGATAATAATGTACTCATTGTCTATATCTTAAGGTTTTTTTTTCAATCATATGAAGTTTTGTAGTGAATGGCTAATTAAATAGAAGCAATATTACCACCATACATCTCCAATCCAAGCAAAATCACCTTCAAGTATAGAAGAGGCTATCTTGTTTATATCATTTTTTGTACTCTTTGCCTTTATTGTTAACTTTTTGGGACATTTATTTGTAGCTTTTTTAGAATTTTCCTTTTTGATTTTCCTCTCTAATTTTAATTGTATCAATGGTAAAGATTCTTCTTGATTATCGGAATCAATATTTCCAAAATTATCATCGCTGTAGGGTTCATGTTTTATGTCATCTATTTCTATTTCCACCTCCGATTGTGGATGGTCACTAAAATAATTCTCATCTTTGACATCTAGCAGGCCATTTTGTAAAATGGAGCATGTTTCTTTATATTTATTTATAAAATTACAAACAGTGTCTATTGTGTCATTGCATTCTTTGCATATACACCGTGGATAGCCATCTATGTCTTCAATCTGAAAATTTATTTACATTTATTTATTTTTTGTAACATGTTGAGTACTTGACAGATAGCATACTTTTTGCACAGTGAGAGTTAAAGGACCCAATGTGACTATTGCATTTAATGAAACAATAAAATGTTGTTTACATTGTAGATAGTTCTTATGTTTGTCACTTTAGTTCTAGACTATGTTTTTAGAAGCAGTTTCAAGTATTTAACTGAAATTTCCGAAATGTTGAGTTTGGTCCTTTGTATTCTCATTTTGCAAAATACAATATTTGGATATTGGACCAACCAATACTCTTCTCCGCTAATTTGCATAACAACATGACAGTAAATTTCAGGCAGCTATAAACATAGTCCTTTGCACGAAAACGGGAAATGAATTCTTGTACTCAATAACGTTACGAATACAGTTTCTTACCTTTTCATTTAAACATAATGTAAGTTTGGAAAGAATACTGCAGTCTTCAGATTTGGAATCAAATAAGGAAAGTTTAGCACCACTCTCTAAACATATTCTACACAAATGCAACGTATTTGTATTCATATTGTATGGTTAATAAAATCATATTTCAAGAGTAATATTCAAATATTACAGTCAGTCTTCGATACTCGTAATTCACGTAAACAAAACAAAATATTTGCTATTATTTACGACATGAGATCTCCTTATTGTGAATTTTATGACATATTTATTGACAATTCACACGGTGACATTGACATGTCGGTCATAGACTAAGCACAAATGTGACATTTATAGACTTCCTAGCACTTTATTAATAGCAAATTAAATTATTAAAATAATTTATTTCTGCTTACGTTTTACAGTTACAATAAATCACATTATAGCTTTTCTTCTGTTAAATGTTTTTGCTTACGTATAATATATATAATTATGTTCATAGTTATTTAATCGATAACGTAATATTTATAAGGGTTATAGAGCTAAGATTCCTAACGAATTATCTTTTAGAGTAAGTAAAAGGCTGATTTCTTAACATAATTATTTTATCGGAACACTGAAAGCAATACTACTTAGTGATAAGCTTCAATTTTGAGCGGGGATATAGGATGATTATTGTGAATCATGCAACCTACTCGTTTTGTTAAAAACGGGGTGGTTAAGAACCTGGTTAACACGGGCACAAACATTAAATACTCTGTACTTATTTTGTTCGAATTTTATTTAACGACTGAATATGAAGGCTTGCATTTTCGATTTTAGACAGCAACATTAAATTCGGATACTCTGCATTTACTTCCAATTTTGTGAGCGAGATCACAAGACCAACCATAGACAACGTTTTATCATCCACTTGTCTTCTGTCATCAGGTGATTGGGATCGGGAGTAAAAATCCTGAATAGGGAAAATAGCCAATATTTTGCTAAATCAATAATTCAGTATGTCTGGAAAAGATAGACTACCGATTTTCCCTTCTCGGGGGTAAGTTATGTTCTAGATATAAACTTTTGCTTCAGTTAAATGCGATTTATTTTGTGGTCTATGTTTAATTCGACTGATATTATATTTGGGTTGCAGGGCTCAAATGTTAATTAAGGGTCGTCTGGCTGGAGCAGTAAAGGGCCATGGACTCCTCAAGAAAAAGGCTGATGCCTTGCAAGTGAGGTTCCGTATGATCCTGAGCAAAATTATCGAGGTATGATTTGTTCATTTACTTCCATTATCTTTATATTTCGTACCTTATTAACAGAAGATAAAAATGTTACTTGCGCATTTAATTAAAAAAAAAGCAATCGGGAAATTTTAGTCTTGAAATTTAAGTTAAATTTGCTCTACTGAATTGTTTCTCTCTATACATTTCTAATTATTAAAGGTGTTCTATGGTTTATTTTGTTTGAAGTATTTTTGGCTTTATAAATATTACTTGTTTTTTCAATATGATATGCACATATTTATTATAACTATTTAAAACTAATACAATTTATTTTGCTACATCAACTATGAAAGATGAGTATTTACATATTCTATTTGTGTGTGTCATCTTTTATTATTGGCAGTTCCTAAGAACGCTAACTGAATTTATTTACTTACGTATGGCGAGAGTATTAGAAACTTTATTTTTACGATTTATATATCCTAAGCTGTAAATTTTCATGCATTATTTTTTTACATTTGCCCCTGAATTCAATAATAGATGGCGCTAGCTACATAATCCTAAATCCCATTGAAGTATTCTTAACTTTTTTAAATACACATGTATCAAACAAGCTTGCTATCTGATGATAACTGCCCACTGCTGCCATCTGTAACCAACTCCAGATAATGTGGGATTATTAAATTGGCCACGTCCATGTTCAGCTACTCCTGAGGACTATGTTTGAATGCCTCAGAAAAGTATGTCTTTCGTCCTTCTCTCCCTTATGAATGCATTGAGAAATAGTAAGAATTGTATAAGGTCCATAGTGGAGCAGTTTAATGGTTGAAACTCAGCCTCTCAATTGAGTCTGAGGTTGGAATCACAGGCACATGTCACTGATTTTTCTAAAATTATGTGTGTATTATCTTAGTTCTAAAGGTGTGTGAAGTCTATCAATTTGCACATAGCTAGTGCAGTGAACTATGGCCTAAAACGCTCATTCTGAGAGAAGAGCCGTGGCCAGGTGTGGGACAATAATGGGTTGATGATGATAGACTAATGGACTAACCTGCTCTACTAAGATGTTTTATGCTTTGTCTTTACTTGTGGGAGATCTGTTTGCTAAATAAGAAATAAAAAACACAAATTATTTTGTTTGCAGACCAAAACCCTTATGGGTGAAGTGATGAAAGAAGCTGCATTCTCGCTCGCTGAAGCTAAGTTCACGACTGGTGACTTCAATCAGGTGGTCCTCCAGAATGTCACTAAAGCTCAAATCAAAATTCGCTCCAAGAAAGACAATGTTGCTGGTAAATATATCTTTTAGTTACCTTGCCTTAGCAATGACAAGATTCTGACCTGTTTTTATATGAATATTTCTAGAATTTCATGAGATTAAAGTAGCAAATGAAAATTCAGTCCACATGATGGTAAATTACCATGGACCCATGAGCATCTTATTATATGTTCTTGTACAAGCTATGTGATCTTTACTTCTAAGAGCTGTGGATTTTGTTGAAATAAATAAATATGGCAGGGGTTTTATCTGTAGTTGTAGCTGCCATATCAGCAATGTAATAGAGATGATTCTATGACGATAATAACCATTCTGGTAGTCCAATCCTACATAGTAGCTAGGACACAGTCAATCATTACTACATTTCCAGGACAGCAAAAAAATCTGTTTCATTTAGTTATTTTTAATTCACCAGAGCACTGCTCGTCGCCTCTTTGTGTATGAAACAACATTGACTTATGTGTAGTTTTCACTGCATATTTTAAATTTTTCTCAAGTAACTCACTGTGACTAGCTCAAATTCTTCATTTTGATTATCCAAATGATTCGTCTTTTAATTCCCTATAGAGTGATGTGTGTAACTCTAAATGGCCATTTTTTGAGTTACGTGATGTTAGAACTTAAGCAACGATATGCTGTTAACACCTAGCTCTGAAAGATAAGAACAGCTTCACACTAGTGTGGCAGTTGTATCACCGATCTTGATGTATATTTATTTTACCACATCTAGCACTTACCTGCAGGGTGCCACTAAGTCTCCAATCTTGATGTAGTCCAGTGGTAAAGGGAAAAAAATGAAACTGGCCAAGTGTGAGTGGGATTGGTACCATGTGTGGGTTGTGTACCATTATTTATAAAAAAATAAAAAAAAACACTTGTTTTAGAGCTCCCCCTTAAATTTTTATTTTACTATTTATATTTAGGGTGATGAAGGTACACTCGCACACATTACGTCTACTCCCCCTTCCTCCCTCCTTTTGATCCTAAAACCACATACTGACATCCCTGACCTCTAGAAATGCATAAACCATTGTTTCATATATCAACTGCACCATGTTCGTATATCACCATTTAGTCACGATTTAAAACAAATATGACCTGTCAACACTTCTTCACCCAGGTGTAACTCTCCCAATCTTCGAGTCCTACCAAGATGGCTCGGACACATACGAGCTGGCGGGTCTAGCCCGAGGTGGTCAGCAACTGGCCAAGCTGAAGAAGAACTTCCAGAGCGCTGTGAAGCTGCTCGTGGAGCTCGCGTCGCTGCAGACTTCGTTCGTGACCTTGGATGAGGTCATCAAGATCACCAATAGGCGTGTTAATGCTATTGAGCATGGTAAGATATTTGTAAGATGTCGTAAATAAAGAAATGAAAGCAGAAAAAATGATACAAAATATACATTGATACCCCGAACTTACACGATAGCGACTGAGAGATAACTGCGTAAGGCAAATCCGCGTAGGTTGGGGTATAATTTCGCATATGTAAATTATTTTTAATTACAACCCGAAGCTAAGGAAAATAGACATCTAGACAAGAAATATTTATAATCTTGTGCTATGTTAGCCTTAAATAGATTATACGAATGTAAAATCGCCAATCAAAATTATTTTTATGTAGAAGGATTCATAAAGTTTAACTATGTAGTTTTTTACCTGCAAAATTATTAGTTTTTTGATGAAATTGCTTATTCATTGGCGTCTGCAGTTACTAGAATTTAAAATCGTGTAACACCAAATTCGCCTAATTCTGGGTAGCGTAAATCAAGGTATTACTGGTTTTATGATGAGTTATTACACACAAAGATCTTAAAAAAGGCCTATAAAGACTGTTTATAAAAGTTATAAATATATGTATATACGGCATACATATAGTTCATGGAAAACTTTCGGTTACGATGACGCAAGTTCCATGATGAGTGTAGAAAGCTTCATGATCGTTGTCTACCAAAAAGTGATTAATGCGCCTAAAAAAGTTTACAAAAATAGAACCGACTCCTGTGCCACTGCAAAGTAACATTCTTTTAAATTATTTATGTCACACAATTGTAATACAATAACAATATTTCCAGTGATTATTCCCCGATTGGAGCGCACATTGGCATATATTATCTCCGAGCTGGATGAGTTGGAGCGTGAGGAGTTCTACCGGCTGAAAAAGATCCAGGACAAGAAGAAGATCATTAAGGACAAAGCTGAGGCGGTAAGTTATATGCACTAATAGTAACAAAATATTTGCTAACTTAAAAACATAAGAATGGTATAAATGTTTAAGTTTTTCATTATTTATCTATTTTTAAGGCTTGGGTAAAACAACAGTGCAAATATTTCGGACTTATGTTTGCGTGTTTAAAATTATTTTGTATTTCCTTTATCCGTATTATTTTAAAATGCCACCAGTCGGACGGCTAATTATCCTACTTACCTACATACCGGCTACCTATAGTTATCTACTTCAATTACAGATTCTTTCATTTTTAAATTAATTACAGAAAAAAGCGGCTCTACTCGCGGCGGGCAAAGACGTCCGCGACATCGCCAATCTGCTGGACGAAGGCGATGAAGACCTGCTGTTCTAAACCCCACATATTAGCCAGTTAACAGTAGTGCAGTCAGACCAGTCAAAGTTGGAACGTACGATCGAACCGTTACTGCTTAAGTATGGTTCTTGTGGTATTGGTAAGATCATGGTCAAATTCCTAATTCAAGACATATATGTGTAGGCTTGTTACATACGTAATGTGACATAGGGTTATGAAAATATATGTATGTTGATCACGCAGACATTAATCATTTAAAAGGGGAATTTCATCTGTACTTTATGTGACTAAGTACTTATCAACAGCAATGCATCTGTCCAGGAGTATTGAAATACAAAACCCTTAACATTGTGCCTATCATGGAAACCAAATTTTGGAATGCAAACCTTCTTTTTGGTTGCATCTAAAACCAGCCCTGAAGCCTTTATACCAGTTTTAGTCTGTTTACATTTGCTGTTTTAAACAGTTATTGTAATTAAAATTAAGTTAAATTATATCTGGGCGATGTCTCGATGGATACCTTAACGCATTGCTTCCAACTTTGACTGTGAATTTAATGATGTTACAGTGTTCATATAATAATTTGTAAATACTGTATTGTTGTCATTTAGTAAATCACGCTTGAAATTAACTTTATAATCAATGTTCCAACGTTAGATCCCTTATTATGGGCAGTTACAATCATGTCATCGTATGTAAGCATTCCAACTTTGTTTAATTGTTATATAATTCAGGTTTTATTTTTAAAACTATTTAGCACAAAATGCTTTTAATGTTGATATTATCTTATTTGTGTACCTTTTCCTTTTATTCTTGTATGTGTGCAATATGCATAAAATTTAATGTATTTTTTTTTCTTTATCTACTTAAGTATGGAATTGTTATTAATGTAGATTATTAAATGAACATATTTATTATATTAGTATTAGAAAAACTAAAAAAATTTAAGAGTATTATTTCACTGCTATTTTTAGTTAAATTCGGCTTAAGTTTAAAACAAAGCCTTTTTAACTTTTTTGAGTTCCAAATTATTAAATACATTATGCACATACATATTGTGTGGTAATTTATTCTATAATAATGAAGATGTAAGAAAAGTATTTACCTTAATTTTTATGCATATATCCCATTATGATTTTAATAATTGATATTGTCATTTAGTGTATACAAAATGATTTTAATATAACTATTAATGATTTTAATAATGATTCATAGTTTTTTAAGTGAAACCTGAACAGGTCGGGGACCTAGAGCTAGCTTCTAAAGTAAATGCAAACTGAGCTATCACAAAAGTACATACAAAGTATTAATGGTTTTTGAATTGTTGTTTGATAGATCAGTATATGTTAAGTAATCATGTAAATACAAGTCTGTGGAGCGAAATATAATAATATTATTATTGATTGAATCGTGTTTTTCTTTTCATACCTTTTTTATTTGTAACGTGGGGGAAACCTTTAAAAGATACCTGACGCCGTGGGAGCAACGCCGGGTTATAAAGGACTCCGGTATCTCCAACGGAACACAAACGGAGTCATTCTATTTCGATCTACTTTTAAGCAATGAAGAACACAAGCTTGTGTAAAGTTATGGATGATAAGATTAATTAGATGCGTATGTTGAAAGTGACAACTATAATGGAATTTTCATACAAGGATACACATAGAAACGGGAGAAGATACTTTAATACGAAAATATCGAATTCCTAGGAATAAGGTAACTTACACATACAACATTAACCTCTAAAAGGCGGTAGAATCAGTACAGATTGACCGAGAAGGTACCATCATTACGTCTATTTCTAGCGTGAAGCAGTTCATGCTTTTCGATGGAAAGGTGTGGATGCTGACAGATTTAAATGCGAGATAACGAGTAGGTTACACATGAACATGGGTAGCAGTCAGTAGCGTAGCGAGGTCTTACGCCGCCCGGGACGGAAGACGGAAGAACTCGCCACACATTATACAAATTTTGACGACCAAAAAAAAAACGACAATATATAACTTGGTGACAAAACAAGGTTGCCAAATCTGTTTTTGCCGGCCCCAAATCTGTTTTTGGCGCCCCTCACAATGTGCCGCCCCTTCGCCCCCCCCCCCCCTCGCTACGCCACTGGTAGCAGTGACTATTTACCATCAGACGATAAAACAGCCATTTTTTTATAAGACTGAAGTAGCAAACAATCATGCAATCCACCTAATGGTAATTGGTTACTGCCGCCCAAGGAAAAGATGTGTAGGAACTTATGGGGCCATAGACACCACAGAATACTGAAAACCAATCGATTTTAAACAGTACAATGAAAATTTTGAAGTGAAACTTTTTTACAATTGTGATTTGAAATCAGTTATCGACACTATAACTAACTAGACGGAGTTGTACATCTTTCTCAATCACGCTAACGATTTTACTACGTGCCTACATTGTAAGAGCTCAAGTTTAGTATATTCAAATTAAGATGCTTGAATATGGGCTGCAGAGATCACTGAATGATTTTGAAAAAAAAAGCATACGTCTTATTAGTGTTAAGGTCAGAAGCATATTAGTAGACCTCTAATGCCTAATATTCTTACTCAATAAAGGTATAAGTTAATTGAGAGACATGTTAATACAAGAGTTCTGTTACTCAAACAGTGCGTATGTATGCAAAATATGAAAACACGGAGCCGATCCTCCTATGTATGAGAGCAATAAATCTTGCCGGAGTTTTGTTTATATTGACCTCAGTCGCTTCTGCCTTGCCGCCATATTACTTTTCCAAGGCGAGAAAATATCACATCTCAAATATGCCTACATCACTGACATTATTGTTGCTAAACTTTGTTGTTTTTTTTTGTTTTTAGTCATTACATTTACCCAAGTCCTTAAATAAATAAGTAGGTATAATACCTTTTTATTTCGAGGGGGAAATCTTCAAAAGGTACCCAACGCCGTGTTATGTGGGATTTTTACCGCACTAAAAGTACTTAAACCTCCCCGATGGCTGTCTTCAGCGCTCCGTTGAGGACTCCGGGATCTCCAACGGAATACAACCGGAGTCCTCCAAGCGCGGTGCCCCTTTTAGGCTCTTTCCCGGTGAGCATAGGCGCTCATCGTGCTTTCAGGTATTTACGACGTCATACGACCACACATGCCGCTGTCCTTCCCGGGGTCACTCGATTCGACGGTTCGAGCTCCCACTATTGCCCGCAACTTCGGAAGCAACCTTTTAGTCGCCTCTTACGACAGGTAGGGGATACCGTAGCCCTATTCTGGTCCCGGTACTACATGGGACAAAGTAAATATAAGTATAGTAAAGTAGATATAAGTATATTAAGGTCTTGGGCTTGTTTTCCTGTAAACATAAAAAACTTTAAACATGGTTTCTCTTCATGATATCTATTTGTGTATATCTATATGTCTATTTTGAGTATGTAAATGTACTGAGCATGTACTGAGCATGTAAATGAGCATGTAATTTCTATATTTCTAGACGTATGTAGCTAAGGATGCCACGCGTACTTCATGATAAAGAATTATTGTACTTGATATTTTAAGAGAAAAATGAAGTAAGCTAAAAATATTTTGTTTTGCATGATTTGTGATTAGAAAAGAGGAAGTAAGTATTTTCATTACAGCTATTCTATAGCAACTTTACGTGAGGAGTACTAGCATATTTATATTAGGCGACCTTTTTTTGGTTATTAAATTGCAAAGGTATCAAATATCATCTAAATTTCTCCCTTTATTTTTTGTCGTTTTGAACTCTCGATCCACCCTAAAAGTTGCTTCGGGCCTTTTTCTATCTTTTAATATACTTTAATTGCTAAAAAAAGAGGCTATTCCACACTATCTACCTGATATTATTTACATATATATAAATGTGAGTATTTACGTGAGAGAAGTTATCATTCATAAGATACTTTTATTGCAGTTGTATGTTTTAAAAATAAAATTTTATTAGTTTCTCATTGTTTTTTGTAAAATAAAATGAGTTGTTTTTGCAAAAATTATATCAATGATCAATACTGATTACTTTATTGCATTATATTAATAATTTTATTATCTAACAACCTAAGATGTCGTAGTTAATAGAGTTTTTTGTAGGATAAGTGTAGAATCGTGTGAAGATTGTAATAGACTTTCAGTGGTTTAGATGTTTTTCGTGGAAAAATACCAAATGAGAAAACAAAATATTAAGAACAATTTTTGACATTTAATTAATGGAGTATCGATGCTCGCAGGCAGATGTTTTCAGAGAGTTATATGTTTTAACTTATCTGTAGTTAATTACGCATATAGGTATATTTTCAAGTAATAATTATATTTATCTTTATATGCCAATAAATTTTAGGTTAGCTTACCTTCCTGCTTTAGGTCATCTTTTCCCTACGTGAAGTAGCTTTCCAAATTGTTAATGTGACACGAAATATTTTTCGTCGATCTCAAGATTGCTTTTGATATCAGTTGTTACGAAAAATTTGGACATGCTCAATAATTAAATTATTTGCTGGCGTGAATGTAGATGTAGCTGTTTAAGAGAGGAGGTCCAAAATAGTGATGCGACTCGAGTCCTGTTTTTACTCGAGTCACTCAAGTGGATTTGACGCACTCGTACTCGAGTAAAAAAAAATATCACCCGAATCTCTATTCACTCGAGTTACCGAGTCAATTCGTCGCATCGAGTCGATTCTGTTGCCAGTAGATGTCACTTCACTACTCTATTTTACTTATCAAAGCATCGGTACAAACAAAATTGACTGATTGATACTCTTTTAATGTAGGTATTTGTTAAAAATTGCTGAAATAAATCCCATTCGAATTGCACTTGCAACTCGAGTAATATTTTTAACTCGAGTGACTCGAAAACAAGAGTATGATTCGAGTGAAAAAGCAGAATTGCTCGAGTGACTCGAGTCACAAAATTCTATTCGAGTCGCATCACTATTCCAAAAGCAATAACGTAATTGAGTCTGGGCAAAAATAATAGGTACCTTAATCTAAAATATTTCCTCGACCCAATGCATGTTACCGAATATTAAAAGTCAATATTCCAAGGCATAACAGTAGTTATTTCCGATTGTACAGGTGATAGTGTGGAATTAACCGAAAACATGAGTAAAACCAATTATTTAGAACAGTCATATACGTATGATTAAATCAGTAAATATAAGTTTATATTTACTATTTATATTATATGCCTACAACAAATTATCGCTATCCACTGGCAGAAACTTCCACAATACATTATTTTCACCCTTGTAACCCTTACTTTAAGGATTCAAAAGCATAAATCAAAAATAAATAAGGTTCTCCTATTTAAATATTTTACGGGAGGGGGGGTA
>DWNE01004447.1:0-15167 GCA_018249875.1 Cecropterus toxeus
TGAGTGAGCTTATGAATGATTTTGTATATAAGAATGCATGTATTATATGTGTGTAATTGTTTAATGTTCATGAGTTTCATTTAAAAATTGAAACTAAATAATTAAAAACCGCCTATTGCGAATATCTTTTACATAACAAAAAAGATAAGACATGTTTCGATATTTTGTTTGACAGGTTCAGTCTATCTTTTGTCAGTCCTGAGCTAGCGCGTAACAAAGTTGTTCAACAAATCATCAACGCCAACCGGTCTGGCGTGTATGGTTTGCTATCAATCATACATGTCATACTCACTCATTGTCGCATCAATGACAGACAAGAGGCTTGACAAACAAATGACAACATTATTAGCATTCATAATACGTATTTATTTATACGTGTAACTATTGATTTAAATAATAATCACCAGCATTAGCCCATTGTGCCACTGTTGGGAACATATCATAATGATATTGATATCATATCATAATGTTCATAAAGAGTTAGGTAGTCACTAGTGATGTGCCGGATCGTTAAAAATATATATCCGCGGATACGGATCCGAATACGGATATTTGGTGTCAAGATCCATGGATACGGATCTTCATTTCCTTACTCAGTCGGTGTTATTAGTATATTAATTAGTCTACGTTACTTCGTCTATGTTAATGCGATTGGTCACTTCGTTGTTATTTATTTGGTACTGGTTTATTTTCTCACTTTAACATTTAGTTACACTAATAAAAGACGGAGTTAATCTAATCAGAAAAGTTCACAAAGGAATCGACTAGAAATCTATTTCATCACGTCGTCTATATTCAAGAGTTTCCAAGATTTTTCATTGTTTTTTAGCGTATAGTGTATATTGCGTTAAACTGTTAGGGCTTAATTTTGTGGGTTCATATGTTACTTAACTTAACGAATATTTTTATCAATTGCGAAGATAAAGTTGTAGGAATATCAGCCCCGGGTCTTCAATTATTTTTAGGCGGGGCAAAAACTTAATAATGCCGCCCCTGCCCACTTGATTTTTTTTTTACCATCTTAATCATTTCTGCTAACAGATATCTAATTATGGTCATTGGAAACGTATATGTATGGTCAAATTTATGTCAATAAGGAATTGCGCATTCGTTTGGTCGTTTGGTTGGTAAAGGTTGAATTTGCCGCCCTCTGAACTTGCCGCCCAGAACTGGTCGGACATATGCCCCGGGTTGCCACCCTCTATATCCGGAGCTGAGGAATATATGAAGACGAAGCACCAATATGAAATATGCATGATAGCAGCCTTGCAGCGGATGTACGGAGAAATAGCGCGTGCTTCGAATAATAGGTATTCTAGAATACTGTGTACCTACTCGTACGTTTGTTTATGATTTCTGGAAATTCGCAAACGTTAAAAACCTGCTTGTAGATAACAAAGTTTGTTATTTCTAGAATTTTACTGGACTTTGCAACAAGTTTTACTAAACGGGCATCACGTCATCGAATAATATTAATAGAAATACTTTCATGTTTGGACACGTTAGAAATAAATACAGATCTCTGTATTAGGATGAAAGGCATATCGCCGGTCTTATCGCTAGAGTAGGGGTCTTTCCCGGGCTACTTTTGGGAACAAGATTGGTGCATGTGTGCACAATTCAGGATGCAATGATAAAAGAAAACTTTGTATTATCTATTGTTTATAAGGTGATTTATTGTTATTTATATTATATTATGTCGGATATATTTTAAAAAACGATGACACCGTTTGGATCTACTTTATTTTACTACATTAATATTCTTTATTTTTCTTGAACATTTTACAGACCCGTTTTTATTCAAACAACATCTTATGGTATGTTATAAGGCATCCTCATCTTTATAATATTAATTTATGAGAATGGATGGATTTTCGTGTGGTACTCTTTCCTGTAAAATCTTTCGATTGGATTTCGGCTATTAAACAGCGAACAGAACAGTTTTTGGCCTGGAATAACAGATCTGATATTCCTTACCGAGATAAATATCAACCAAGTGGGCAGAATAGCAGGAAACCATTGAATTATAATATTGAGATTAGGTATATTCTTTAAGCACTAGGTCTTTTTATGTATTTAAGGTAATTTCTATATTAATTCGCTGACATTAAGTACACAACGAAACGCTAAAAATACCTACTTTTTAAACGATAATTTACATACTGTTTTTTAAACAAAAGAATTACTCGGTTAACCTGTTTGTTCATGCAACGAGGTGATTTATTTTCTTGAATAATTCACAAGTTGTTTGAAATTTTAAACCAATGAGAGTGAGATTGGGTTAAAGTACGAAGCTTTTTAAAAAAAACTGATACTATAAAAACTCATATACTGTGCATATGTGATTCAACCATTTATTTTTGGCTTCAGGCATTTTTTATCAGATCAGTCGAAAACAAGCATGCAGTTCATCTGATGGTAAGTGGTTACTGCCGCCGATGGACATCTGTAAGACACTTCATATAGAAGAGGAATGAAATAATAAAGAATATATGAATATATGAAGTCGATCATAGATTTACAGACTTAAAATTACAATAGATTTCGTAATTTTAAAAATAACAAAACATATAGATATAACATCGTTTAGTACTTACACTGAATTGAAGAGATATGCGCGCCCCTGGCTGCCTTGAAACGACTGGAAAATAACAAAATTCCGTTTGAGCACATTGGAGGATAAATTTACATTGTTTTCGTGTGTGGAAAGGGAGGAGGAAATTAAATGGGTCACTGTATCGACGCTCGTTTCGAATCGTGTGCATTTCGAAATGCCTCGAGTAAATATTTAGCCACAAGTAAATATTTAAAGTGTGCACGAAAATGCTGACAACGGACTGTATCCAGAATCGAGCTTAAATTTGAGCTGCGGGAATAAAAAAGGCTATTTAATATGATTTGATGTTCTTTTATATTGTGATATGAAAAAAAAAACACTTTCAAATACATTCTATTAAGAAAAGAACTACTTAAAGAAACAGGTAGGTATATAACTGAACTAAAACAAGGTAAAGAGATTGTGCTTGGGCCCGCTGACTGCTGTCAAAACAACTAATTCGAAACGCCTCGTCTACAAAAGTATGTACCTTTTACCATATCCTTCAAATCTAAATACAGCTCTTAACACTGCTGTATAAGACTGAAATCACTCACTTTCAAGGGAGCGGCAAAATTAAGAAAAACGAGGTCCTAAGAAAAGTCAATAAAGACCCAGCATTTTGTTGGAAGACCATTTTCAAAACCTGCTGGCTGGCTGGTCGAGCGCTCCCTCAAATAGCCATCCTGGATATGCTTATTTGATGGCTGTGCTTCAAGGTAAATATAAGTACCAGTTGTACATATACATATGTAGTGGTTTGCACGAAATAAATTTAAAGTTCTCACAAAAACGCTGTCAGCAAATTGTATCCACAATCGAGCGCTTTCGTGTACGATTCGCGAACGAGAAATCCAATTGAATCTGAGCGTTTAAAGTTCAAGCTTTGGAAAATGTAGTGGAGTTTGTTGAATGAGATTAATAGTACCTTCCGTTGATTGCTTTAGAATTTAAGACTTTTATAACAAAGTACATTTTGTAGAATTTTCTCGACTACGCCCAGTGTTTAGGAATTATCGCTTTATAAGATTTTTTTCTTCGCAAGAATAATTGAGTCGAGTAAATTAAAGTAGATATTAAAAAGAGATTTCTGACCTTTGATATTCAAAGGTTATGTTTGACATTAAAAGGTGGAATTTGAAAAGATTTTTTGATTTCAGATTTAACTTTATCATTAAAAGGAGAATGTCCATCATTGGAAGAATTTAATAGGATTTTGATGAAAAAGGATTTTAAAGAGGATTTTATTTATTTAATATAAGCACGGGTTTAAAACAAAAAGGTTAAAGGAGTATTTGTTAGCATTAATATAACTTCATTATTAGGAGGACTTAGAAGGATATCTCCTTTGATACAAGTTTATCAATAGGCGGTAATTGAAGAAGCACGAGTAAGTTCGTCATTAGGAGGAGTTTGTAGAAACATCTTATCTTTAATGTACGTTTGTCATTAGGACGATGTGGAAGTAGGATCTCACTCATGGTATAAGTTCGTCATAAAGAGTTGGAAGAAACATAAACTGGCTTTTAGACAGAGGTATTCGATTTCTTCGTCTTTGACATAAGCTCGTCACGAGATATGATTTCTCACCATTCATATATACAGAAAGATTTCTCGGGATTTTAGGAAGGAAGATTAGTCGGAGATACCCGAAGTTGACCTTTTGATATATAGAGAAAAATACTGGGTTTATGGAGGAAGATTATGGAGATACGGAGATTCTCAGTTTCCTCACCTTTGATATAAGTTCGTCATAGAGAAAGATTTCTTGCCTATCATTTACAGAGTAAGATTTAGCGTTTTAGGGAGATAAGTCGGAGATAGTTGAAGTTGTCCTTCTGATATATAGACAAAGATTTCTCGTTTTAGGGAGAAAGATTAGTCGAAGTTGGTCATTTTTGGGAAGGGGGAAGAATATGCGGAGATACATGGTTTCCTCACCTTTGATATAAGCTCGTCATGGCTGGCCAGGTGCGCGCGGCAGTGTATGCAGCTGTATGTGCGGTGCGCCGGCGGCAGGTACGCTTGGAAGGTCTTGACGGGCGTGCGCGCGGCCGCGGCGCCGCCCTCGCCTGCCACCCCGCCACGGTTAGTCACCCCGTCACGCATGAGTGCCTGCTAGCTACCAACACACACCCCGTCAGCTGCTACCCCCAAATCGGCCCGCCCCCCAACGCTGGGGCAATTCTCCAGCCCTAAGTGCACTATTGTGAACCGCCAATGAGATTGCTCGGGTTTAGCTGCCCATTAGAATGGTTTAAGCATTGGTGAGCCTCTGCACGGTCATTTCGTCTTCTCTCTTATTTATGGAATTACATACTTATATAATTCTTGTTTGTTCGGAAAAATCAAGCTATATGACGATTTCTTACGCATTAATTTACGAAGGCAAGAGTATACAGTAGTACATGTAGTCTATGTACCTACTATAATTGTCGTCACATATGTACACGACATCAAGACTTACTAATTCCAGATTGAAACTAGCCATAAACTTTGGTTTCTGACCAATTAGTTAACGAGTCAATCCCTGTAGCCGTTCTATTAGTATTTCTACCTTATCACACCCGTCAAATCAGGGCACAGCTACACCGCTGTAAGTATAAGGCGGAAATATATGTTTAAAATTTACATAGTGCACGTAGGGCTTCATAGTAACAGCACTCATGCGAAATACAATTGGAAATACAAATATAATATTATATATTAAATAATGATATATAATATTAGTATATTAATCGGACAAGTTACGATTGCGCATGTTAGTATAATATATTATTATGTGATATCTCAATATATATAATATATAAAAAGATAAAGCGAGTGCATCAATAAAAATATATCTGAAAATATCATGACAATTATTTAAAATTAGTTATGAGAGATTTAAAAATAATATTTTTTATTAACTAAACTACTCATGGAGAAGGCAGAACACAATTTTAACAGTATTTAACTAAGACAGCAAGTAAGAATTTAGGTCTTCCTTAGTCACGAGGGAGACCTAAATCCAACCAGTGAGAAATAAATATGATTTATGAGTTATGCGCATCTAATCTAATTCTATATGATATGAACTAATTAAATTGGGTCAATTAAAGTGCATTTGGTCGGAACGCGTCGTTCGCATTGACGTCATCGAATTCGCGGCTCGATTGTCGCAAATTGGCTATTAAAGATAACGGCTGACTACCCGTGTATAATATCGCAATATCCTTACATATCTTCACATTACTATACATTCAACTGTCCATCAGATTGGAATCCACTGCTGGACATAGGCCTCTCTTACATGATGCCACTTTTACCGGACTTTCTTATACCAGAGGAATCTCATATCTTTTAGGTCGGGTATGTAGGTTTGCAATGATCAAAACACTTACGAACTAACACTGGCAACATTATTTTTAAAACCAAAACTGTGGGTGGGTAATTTTTTCAAGCGTGTGAATGTATGTTTACAATATTATAAAGTCATATTAAATTTCATGATTGTAGTACTTATTTTTTGTTTTTAGTTAAGGCAGTTGGATATTTACAATTCATATAACCGTAAAGTATTTGCAAATAATTAAAATTGCAAATTTGTTCTTAAATTGCTTTTTAAAAGAGCAGAGTTGAAAAACTACCTTTGTATTTGGGTATCTAACAATATGTATTTTCCTGAACTCGTCTCGTGCTTCGGGGGGAATAAGACAAATAGATAAGAAAAGGAAAAAAACAATAGATGGTATAATATTTGTCATATTTAGAGATATAGCATTAGCGTCTGGAAGGATTTTCTATTGGAGGCTTGATCTGTCAAAGATACGTTTTCAATTAAACTGATGGCGAAATAAAGGTCTGCTGAAAAGGAGGATATTTTACTATTAAATTGTGGAGACTTTGGCTTGGGTCGTCGTCGATTCTGAATATATGCCTTATGACATGGACTTCAGTAATTGCATATAGATGGGGGCAGGAGGGGGGGGGGGGGACATATCATAGTCCCCCTGGATTCGCCAGTGCAATATAGTATACAATTACAAAGTAAGTATGCATAGACGCCTTCGGTCACAGCACCATACCGGAATTCTTTTTGTCATGGAAACACCCAGACCCGGAACAGCAATCTAAATTCATCATTTATTAATACGTTACGGGTACTCACGACATACGTTTTTTGAATTTCTTTTTTCCGATATTTCGACCCAATTACGTTATCGTGGTCACGGCGAAACCGCATATCGTGAGTACCCGTAACATATTAAAATGTATCAATTCCGCAATAATATCAGCTTTAAATCATCATTTATTAGCCTGGCTGGCCGGAATTCCAAACCGGATCCTCTACAAGACAAATGTAGAGCAACTAGACGAGTCTGAACCGTTAAGAAAGTACTAAAAATAACTTCTTTAAATGCACTATTGAGTTTCGATTGTACCAAATCAAGTTAAATAGTAATTGAATGAGAACAAAAGTTTCGAGCTGAGAGAAAACTCGCTGTTGGCATTTTGAACAGTTCCTCTGAAAGATGTACCTACATACATACGACTGTATAGATTGAGTACTATCAAACAGACTGTAAGCACGTTTGCTACTTCTATAATATAAATAGATCAAGAATTCTATTCTATACACTAATTGATCAACCCCCGAAAAGTATAGGCCTAGATTAGGATTCGGATAGTTATTAGGACTACCTGAGATCGGACATAGATCGCTTCGGATAAGTGTCGATCCCTTATCACTAAGGTAGAAGAACCAGTCGACCGGGGGGTTAGTATCCGTTAGTTAGTACCGTTAGTATGCCCGATAATTTCGGTTACGGATATGGAGCTCCATAACATCCCTGTTTTGTATATCGTCGGTTCCGCCGTTCCTAAGCATTAAACACCTACAGCATTACTTCTTATCTCAAATATTTGAGAGTTCTAAAAATGGTTTCGCCAAATGCACTTTTATTATTCAATTTGCTTCGAACAAGTTCATGCCCGATTGGAAAAGAATAAAGGAATCGAGGTAAGAACGTGGACTGGACTCTCGAATTTGTATAAGCTATTAGTATACAAAGCTACTGAAGTTTATATAAGCTTTGAAGTGTATAGAGAATACGCTACTATATATGATTTTACAGCAAACAATTATGTTTTATTTCAATATGCGAAGATAGCTAAATGGCATTTTGTGTGTTTTTTCATGAGTAATTCATATAATCTGATTATTTTCTAATGAAAAAAAAATATTTTACTTAATAAGCGTTCCAAAATTTAAGGATCAAAACAAAATTCGAATTTTCTTCATAATTTTGCAAAGTTATATCTTAGAGATAAAAGGTGTAGATGTTTCAAACGTTTCAAATTAAAACTTCAGGAAAATTATAATGATAGGACATTTTTCGAAAAAAATCTCCATCGAATTTTCCTTGGGTCATTAATACGAAAAGTGTCGAATAAAAATTATCACAAACATTTTCCTCTTCGCAGCGATTCAAATAACTAAAGCACATCTTCATGAAGATCTTGATGTAAAATGAGTACTTGATGTAGAAACAGAATGCAGAATTAGTGTGAAGGAGGTGTACTGTACCCTTAGCTTGTACGTTAACGTTTCCTGAAAACGATAACCGTTTACGTTTTCTCCCATCGTTTCATTTACATTGCAAGGTAAGGCTGAAAACGTTAACGTGCAATTTACATCGTAATTCATGGTAAAACATAAACGTTGGTCGTTTACTGTATACTTTATAAATTTGTACTAGGCAGTTTAGCAGTACACGTCGTTCATTCGTTCCTCACTGATACTGAAGTACCTACGCATCCTGTGTCAACATGCTTGCATCAAGATGTGCACGAAAGTTAGTTTAGTTAGTAGAAACTGATTTAAAAAGGTAAAAGTTTAGTATATTTCTTATTCAACATTGTGGCACTATAGTGTGGGATATGTTCGTTGCGTGTGATGACGTGTCAGACCTGCCTGGCGCGAGCAGCACGCGCCTGCCGCCCACATGAGCCGCGCGGACCGGCGGTCACCTGCCGCGCGCGCACCCGCACCGCGCCGCGCGCTCCTTCGCTGCACCCGCCACCCTCTGCAACAATATTGACATAGTTCTACATAGACATAGTCCAAACTCAAAGGTTTTATTTTATAAGAACACGGGGATATAAGGCAATATCCCGTCATCATCATCATTGTCAACCCATTATTGTCAAGGAGACTAAAATAATTTTATATATACCTATTAAAACCGATTTGATGATACCTGAACATTATTTCCAGTACTGAATATAAATACGCCATAAACAATTGCACGCATTAACAATTTAACGACACAATGCGGAGAAATTCCAAGTTCCCTGTAGGTACATTACTGACTCAGAGCCGGGAAAACTGCCAATCATTCGCCTTTTCACTGATGACTGTACTCGTCCGAAGTGTGTCTTTGAACCGTGGGGCAGTAGAGCGGCAAAGCTGCGCTCTGGTCGGAGAGCGGTGACCACCATTACGTCACCATCACCAATAAGTTATACTAATGCTGACTTTATTATTTGAGGCGAACATCCTAGTCCTTAGGAGTAGCGACGCATCTGTGATTGACTTCAGATAGAACACTGTTCTGTATGATTTTGCTTACAGATGTCCATGGGCGGCAGTAACCACTTACCATCAGCACTGCATGCTCCTTTGCTACTGTCTGATAAAAAAGGCGCCCATGTAGGTATATGGTTTACAGTAGAAAAAACGGTTACATTATATAGACCATTACGACCAAAGATTGATTGAGGTCTGATCGGCCTCATATAAATACGTTGCTATCAAATCGTTTCACATATAAGTCAATGTTTCTGTTATTTTCGCTTTAAACCAGATCAAAGTAACCAACTAAACATATTTGTAAATATTTTTTTAAACTGCAATACAAAATAAATTATATCTTCTTCTTTCTCGAGAACTACAGAATTAGTAGAGAATCCTAGCCCAGATGCAGTAATAAAAAACTCTACTCTGAGCACAGATCGGAGAAACAAGCAAAATGTTATCTTTATCTCATCTAACACCTATAATAGAGGTCAATGTACATAGAAACAATTAGGCACTGTCAATCAGACAAGGCTCCAAGCGTGTTTTTGAACCGTGGAGCAGCAGAGCGACAAGGCCGACCACCACCGAGCGTGAACCGTCGTGGTACCTGTCTATCCACGTCGGTCATTACCACCGCTACTTGCAAACCCATACAATAGAGATGGATTCGCTACGGTGCCTAACCGAACTTTGTCTATTATAGAAAAACTAAGTAGATATACATTTATATTCAAATGATTCAAGAAATGGTAATTGTCGTCTCTGAGGTCTAAAATGGTCGACTCGTGTGTAAGTGAGCCTGCACGTTGCCTTCAGTGTACTGGACTACTAGCTGTCACCCAGTCAAACCCTACCAATCTATACGAGCTGTGGAGCTTACGCGTTTTTGTACATATTATTTGTGTAACTTTCGATTTAAAAGCTTAAAACTTAGTCTGACGCAGCCAAGTATCTAAATTAGAATCTGTTCTAATCTAACTAAATGAAGTTAGTACATTGTCAAAAGAATTGACACACAATGCTCGTGTTTCCCTCAAAAGCTTTCAAATAGAACCCTTTTTAAAGAAAAAAATCACTAAGAATTGCGATGAACAGGCCATTCAACCTAATTTTCACATACTACAAATAGGATAAGTGCTTTACTTAGAATTTAATGCATTTTGATACTTTAAGTTTAATTAAATAACTTAAATAACGCCTCTAATAACAGTTTACTTAAAAAATTCTTAAAAAATATAGATCAATGCAGTAGTTGTTCTATGACTGATATACCAAAAAAAGAACATCGCAGATAAAGAGGTCCAAGTAACGTATGAGATTGCAGCCCATCTGATGGTAAGTGGTTACTGCCATCCATGTTCATCTGTAAACAATTTTATATAGAGTTCTATCTGAATCGATCACAGATGCGTTGCTACTCCCGAGGACTAAGATGATCAACATGCCGTGCCGGCAACCAATTTATTCCAACGAAACGTAAGACTGCTTCACGCTAGAAATAGGTGTGTCGGTGGTACCTCCCCGGTCGAACTACACTGGTCCTATCACCGGGCGAATGGCACCACCTGCATTTAACTCACAAAACATTAGTAGGCTTCCAATGTAGAGTTATTAATAATTATTAGTTTTAAGCTACACATTTCCCTTTGTTTTGCGATACTTATCCTTGTAAGTTGACGATTAAGGAAACAACACAAAGGAACAATTATGTAAAGTAAAACAACAGTACTATACATAATTGTTGTTTATTAACAAATACCAAAGGTTTATGATGTTTACGTAACTAGTGTGGTAACTATACTAATGTTATAAAGGTGAAGAGTTTGTTTGGTTGAACGCGCTAATCTCAGGAACTACTGGTTCGAATTGATAAAATATTTTTGTGTTGAATAGTCCAGTTTGTGAGGAAGACTATAGGCTGTATAACATCACGCTGTTTGTTTGTTGGTTTATTTCTTATGTAGTCGCGGGTGAGACCGCGGGGCACAGCTAGTTGTTTATTTAACAAAGGTAGAAGCGGTAAAGGAGGTTAATTCGTATGTCTATCAATTATTTTCGAATTCGTCCAAAAGTTTGGACGAATACGCAATTTTTATTACATGTCCGTAAGCACCAAATGGCCAACTCCTAATATGTTTTAGGGCTACAATACCCTGCATATTAATTTCTCTACTATTTTATCGTCATCGAAATTAAGTACAATGTACAATAAGACGAAATAATATTCAAAGTTGATTTTTTGGATAGGCATTGACTTTGCAATTAATTGCCAAAATCAAGTCCAGCCTAAATACTATTTTAAGTAGGAAATGTCCGACAATTTTTTTTTATATAAAATTGAAGCATCAAAGGAGCACACACATACACATATATTGCAAATTGATACGTATATGTACGTCGCTTTCTCATTTTAAGTGACCTATGTTTTATAAGAATTAAATATTCTTAAAGTCTAGCACCGGACGGAAGTTCAAATAAACAACGAATTATTTGCATACAAATGTCCAGGTTAAGTAGATTTAACCATAT
Organism: Cecropterus toxeus; assembly: GCA_018249875.1. Lineage (NCBI taxonomy): Eukaryota > Metazoa > Arthropoda > Insecta > Lepidoptera > Hesperiidae > Cecropterus > Cecropterus toxeus. The sequence continues at coordinate 11,688 of DWNE01004447.1, forward strand.
TCCGAAAATATAAGTTACCGCATAAAACTTATAAAATAACTGTGCACAATTCTCGCGGACACACTATATATCGTAAAAATTAATTACCCGCCCGCATTGTACCGCGAAATATTTACAACCATTTATAGTAGATTATTGTGCACAATGATACGCGTATAGGAAAATTACGGTGCTGCATTTCAGAGGAATTTCTAATTGCCTTTATATTGCACTTTTATGGGTTGATATTTCCGGCCAGCTCTGGGAATATGATACTATATTATTATAAATAATATACATACGGAAAGATTGTTTTGTATATTATGTGTTTCATCGGACATTCAGTTTTAAATCAAGTTTAAAAATGACAGGACTCCTATGAAAGTCTGTTTTTTTTTGTTTAGTTGGAACGCTTTTTGTCCCCTTAACGGTCCGCCCTAGGCTCTCTATGTCACGGGAAAACAGCAGGAATCATTTTAGAGGCATCTTATCTTACGTGACGTTGTCAGCGATGGTATTATTGCCTTTACAGTTCAACTAGAGCTTCCTTGCTGCTCCACCTGAGGCATGTTAGTAAAGGTAAAACAGTCAATAATATTTTATATGTTAATCTAAGTCATAAGCTATTTGTGTGCCAAATAACTACATCCATTTTTTTGTGAAATAGTAACAAACGACCGATAGTAATAACCGACCATCTTAGTCCTGCGATTAGCAACCCGCCCCCTTTTTCCTCTACATCCAGGCGCCATTTTTAGAAATTATATAACCTATGGCACTACGCAAACTGAGACAATTCTAATGATATGTTTTACGTCACAATCCGTGAAGCTGTTTGGGCTGTAGCGCGTGCCAAAGCAATGGATATGTATACATACAAACAAACAAACATACATACATACGCTCGAAAAACAATCGGGTAAAAATGCATTGGGTAGTACAATAACACACTTAAAAGACAGCAGTGCTACAGTGACGGTAAGTTATTATTCATTTGCAGTTGTGCTAACTTAACCTAACCCAACCTAACTATGGAAAGTTCTTCTTTGTAATTCAATTAATGTTTTCACGTCCCTACGTACACATAATGTACACCGTGTCTAATTATCTAGTTAATGTTTGGACACACAGAACACGGCGTGTTCATCGTTAATTAAACTTGCATGATGTCCAACATGTTGTCCTTCAGATTTGTAGAGCGCTGTTTCCGTCGCACAAAAGAATACAGTCGTATATGTATTAAGAGTCGTTACAACATTTTTATACTCATAAATATTATTTCATCTATATTTCACCAATCACCATCACTACACAACTCAAAACACTATTTTATGAGAAAGCCAAGTAAAAATTAAACAATCATAGTTTTTATATTTAAAAAAAAAATCAAAGATTGGATATGATTTTAAGACATATGATATAAGATCTTTTTTGGATAAAAATGTATTTAGTGTAAAAAGTAAATGCGCGCGTAAATGTGATGACTTTTATCAGATTGAAGTAACAAACGAGCATACCGTCAACCTGATGGTAAGTGATTACAGCCGCCTTGGACATCTGTAAGCAACTTCAAATAGACTATCTATCTGAAGTCGATCACAGATGCGTTGATACTCCTAAGGACTAAGATGGTCGTTTCGTCTGAAAGTGAGCCGGCAACCAAACTTTTCCAACCAAACTCAAATCGCTTCACGCTAGAAAGAGGTGTGGCGGTGGCACTTCCCAGGTCGAACTACACAGGTTCTACTTGGTACTAATAAGTATAGACCTCTAGTGACATACGTGCTCATTCGAATTCAACGTTCTACAAGCGTTGTGCAAACGCACACGTCGTATGCACACACTGCTCCTAAGTACTTGTCAACAGGAAATGTCAATCAATCGACCATCCTAGCAATTGTTGGTGTTAGTGTTCTAATACGCAAACATAAGACGAGTTGGTTACATCTTGTCACCTACATCAATTCTAATATTATAAGGTAGTCGAGTTTTTTTGGTTGAACGCGCAAAAAATTGGTTGTAAAAGTCTTTTTGTGTCGAATAGTCAATTTAACGTGGAAGGCTTTAGGTTATATAACATCAAGCTATGTTTGCTTGGTTTGGCACAGCTTAATGTATAATAAAGTGATATTACTAGTTTAGTTCCTGGATGACCGAGCTTTATAAATCATGTTTTGTTACGTACGAATTACATACTGATGAAATATGAATAACGATATTGTTTTTTTTTTATCTTACCGTTGTATAAAAAATATATAAATGATTTTTACAAAAAAAAAAAAACAACAAAAGTAATAATAGTAATAAGTTGGGTAAAAATGCCGTTTTCTGTTTTCTGATAATAAAATTAATCGTACTGGAGACATCTGGACTCGACCCATATTATGGTGTGCTAAATCATGGCAAAATTTACGTAATATTCTAATGATCATATAGCAGTTATTTAGCATTGCCTTAAAACACGGACATAACGACGTTTTCAAAAAATGAAATCTTGGTACATCGATATCAAGCTACTAGTTTAAAGGTTATTATAGATTGTTCTACAATCTTACGCTAGAACTAGATTCGATTTCAAGCTAGTCAATATAATAACAGAGTAAAAAAAGAACTGTCAGTCGCAGGACTGCACGTCAGAAGTAGGTACTTCTTACCTTGACTAACGTGTAAACATTACTTTCATTTCACAAGGATATTCTATTAGAAAATATTTTTATCAACGTATCCACTTCAAAATAAGCATTTAATTTATTGCGCTGTTTAACGTGAAAAATAATTATTTATATATTAATAAACAATCATATATTAGCTCTTAGAGTACCTAAAGAAGTTTCCTAACAATGGAAATTTATATGGTATTCGTTACGATAATATTATGTACTTAGAACTATTTAGGGTCTTGCTTTTTTTAAAATAAACGCTTTTTACACTCATAGCCCCACGGTAGGATCTTCTCCTGTGTCGTGGGTGCTATGGACACACAAAGACGAATACACAGATGCTATTTAAAATAAACACGCATCGAGCCGAAATATTAGCAGCACGTGCTTAATTTATTAAGGATATATTAATGAATACCAAATTATTAATGTTTTTTATTGTTCTTGTAAGTTTTTTATACAAATTCCTTTTTTTATAAAAACAACAAATGTCAACTCAAAAAGTGTGCGCAACCTTGGCGCGGATCACCTCACTGCTACCTCACCGCCCACAGATAAAAAATTGCCGTTTCGGGGCTCCTGGCAGACGTGAAACATTGTGTTCGTATTATGCATAAAATATAAGATTGTGATAGGAACTAAATATATAGCACAATGGAAATAACGCTATCTATAACAACACCCTTCACTAAGTCGAACTAACGCCGCAGCCCGTTTAGGTTAGCCCGCTTAGGATGTTTTGACGACTCGCGTGGCGGAGCGGACACCATACCGGTCTGACGCGCAGTGGGTCCCGGGTTCGATTCCCGGCCAGACAGAAATATGAGTGATGAGTTTAGAT
>DWNE01004448.1:0-15166 GCA_018249875.1 Cecropterus toxeus
CAGGAGTGACCACCTGACCACTTGTTAGATAGACTGCATGCTCGTTGCTACTTTAATCTTACCATAAAAATATTATGCAGGCAGCCAGTGAGGAAAGATTTCGTATATTACATACTTGAGAAGCTTATTTTATTCAGTCACTAGAATGAGTATGAGAAAAGATTTTTTGATATCCTACTCCTAAGGAGTTATGATTTTCAAGTAGCGCATATGAAGTCGCTGGCAACAGTACTGTTGATATATGCACACATTATTCCACTAAGTTCTCTCAGGAGCTCGTTTCATTAGGTATCCATATACATTACCTAATGAATGAACTATAAAGTATAGTGGTAGACTCCATTAGCTAAGCATTAATATTTATGATAGAAATGTAGTACCAATAGCCGGAAAGCGCGGTAACGATGCGCTAATTAGCCCCAGGTAATTGCAGGACTCTAAAGCCTTTTGATTCACCGTTCAATGGGGAGAGTTGCTGCACAATTTTTCACTAGGGACGCCACCACTTAGTTCGTAATAGGTTTTTGAGATAAAAATCCAGATTCTAAATATAAATATTTTAAATTAAGGCCTGATAGAAATACATCTATTAATTCATTTTTATACAATACATATTTGAATTAGATGTAATTAAGAGTATACTCTTCGTAGAATGTTTCCTCGTTGGCAACTCAATACTATTCCACTTCTGGGCATGAGGCTTCTCTCAGAACGGGATTTAGGCATAGTACAACATGATAGCCAAGTAGAAAGTTTACATATGTTGAGTACTATCCGGTGTATAATTAGAATTTTTAAGTTGTTTTTCAGTTATAACAAATAATATCTTACTAATATGATAAATGTAGAAGTTTGTGAGTATGTATGTGTGTTTGTTAGTCTTTCACGAAGAAAGAACTGATTGGAATTGTATGAAATTTGGCACACAAATTGTTTGTGACCCGGATAGACACATTACGGTACGGTATTTAAACTATTTACGTTGGTACATGACAAGCGGGCGGTGCAATGGAAAGAGCTCGTAAATTCTAAAGTTGACTTCCTTTTGTTCCCTTTCCCTTAATAATACAATTATTTAAATATGAAAGAGTTGATTGGGTAGTTGATCATTTATGTCTATCTGTATGAATTGATGATGCCTTGAATGTTTTTGATGTCAATCTTTGTTCTCATAGAAGTGACGTATTAGTCTTATTTGAGAATAAATTCTTTAAACCTAAACCTAAACCTTTTGTGATCCGCGACTACTTTTATGTTACACAGGAAGATACTGCTGCTCATCTCCTAGATTTCGTCCCTTCATCGCTTCCTACGACATCCACGCGAATAGTAGTAGTGCTACGCAAAAACCGACACAATCCAGCATAGGCTTTGAAAATTAATATCAAATGGGGGTGAAACTCTGGGGCACAGTGAGTGTCGTCGAAATACGAAGACTTTAACAACCTATCAAATATATAGAGTGTACATGTATGAACGTATAAGCTCAGCCGTTATCATAATTATGCAGTGAACTAATACTTCGGATATCCCGGTAACGATGCGCTGAGGGCCCTCAGAGTCTCCCGACACATTACTGGTCCGTTTGAATCACCACTCAATTAATTAAGCTCCATGTCTACGGCGGTCGCATCTGTTTAACAGCTAATTTCACTTGGGATTGAACGCTTGGGGCCTACACGGTCTTGTATCGTGGAAATCTGAATATCAAGTATCCATTGAAGTTCAGTGCCTTATTACGATTTTGTACGATTCCACAAGACTATGATTGTTTAAGTTTTCCCTCATACATTGCAGTGTATATTTCAGGTTTATCTTTTCGTTTTCGGTTATACCTTGCAATGTACTTTGTAATGATGGGCGAATACGTAAATAATAATAATTGTTTTAAGGTAACATAATGATCTCGTACTAATGGTATTTTTTTGTTTATAACTATTGTCAGACCTATTTTTGTTTACTTCTTAATTTTATTTTTTCGCAACAATACGCTTGTTTTGTAATCGATCTTCCGTCGGGATAACCAACGCTTTTAATTTCTAAATGAATGTATTCTCGGTATTATTCGTTTTTGGATTTGATTCTGGGTGTCGAGCATGCAGTCCACCAGATGGTAGGTGGTTACTGCCACCCATTGACATCTGTAAGCAAATTCATATGGAACAGGGGATCTATCTGAAGTCGATCACAGATGCCTTGCTACTCCCGAGGACAGGGATAGCCTCATATACATAAGTGAGCCGGCAACCACACCTTTCCAATGAAACGCAAGAAACGTTTCGCCCTAAAATAGGCGTGGCGGTAGCACCTCCCTGGTCGAATTACACTGGTAAAATATATACGCTTTCTACACTTATAGCCCCACAGAAGGATTTTCTCCTATGACGTGGGTGCAATGGACACATAAAGACGAATACACGACCACCAAGACCCAGAACAGAAATCTAAACTCATCATTCACATTTCTGTTTGGCCGGGGATCGAATCCGAGACCATCTGCATGTCAGACCGGTATTATGACCGCTCCGCCACGCGGTTGAAATTGATCTATTATTTATAGTTGAATCCCATATACTAGAAAACAAATACAAATTAAATAAAAATTGCCTATTTTACCTTTCAATCAGATTGAATGAACTTCACACATAGATTTTAACACCAAAGCTTTTGATTTCGATGTATCCGCAAATACATTTACAACACTATACAGAGCGATCTCGTTTGATCTTGGCTGTTGGCTCCGGTAACTGGATTTTAATCCATCGTGTTACGTCAGCTCAGCTAAAGGGATAAGCGTAGAGCGTTTCTGTCTACGTTACTTATTATATTTCCAATAAAAACACTGTGTATCATATTAAAGGTGGTGGAACCAGTGTAGTGTACCAAGAGAGGTACCAGCCCGTACCACTGCTACATCTGTTTCTATGAAGCAGTTCTTAGAGTAGCTCGAGTAGCAATGCATCTGTGGTTGATTTCAGACAGAATCCTGATTCTATTAAAGTTGCTTATAGATGTCCATGAGCGGCAGTAATCACTTACCATCAACGAAATCTGATAAATAATAAAATTAAATCTCGGTTATTTATGATGATTAGGTACGCTTATAATGGAGCTTGTCGTAGAAAAATACGACATTATAATGTCAATTTTTAATTCAATCCTACGACTATCTTAGAATGACAGTCCCCAAAAATGAATTCAACTGTTATTCAATTAGATAAGATAATGTTTGAAATATATATGTGTGTGGACCAAAAACTTATAACTTGTTCGACACAAGTAGTTATTTGTACAACATTTCGATTATTACAATTATCTAAATAGTCGGGCGAGCTTAAATAAAGACATACTTACTTACAGTTTATATATTAATTTAACAAGACTTTTGTCTTTAAAACATATTCGAAGATCCGCTTGACTTTATTTTATGCTTATAAATTTTCTAATTTTCTATCCACTTATATTTTTTAAATAACGGTCGTAAGTTTTTACGGCTTTGGCTTCACGCTTTTTAGCCCAACGTTAGTAACCGTCATAAACAAATAATAAAAGTCTATTCATAGACAACACGATACATAGTTAATAAAACCCGTGTACGAAAGAATCACGGCTATCTGTACTCCGTACGTGACATCGAAAGAGCGCCGCCGATCTGGGATTTAACTCGTTTTCCGTTCATACATCCCCGTGTTCAATCTAGCTCGTGAAATTTTCTCGATTACTTGTTATACCTATTTTGTCGCGATAAATACTTCGGAAATAATAAAATGGAGCTTTATTTCTCAGTATTTTGTAATATACAAACGGTGGTTCTAAACATTTTTTGATTGGTTAAAATATTTTTGTTTCATTTCTTTGGTAGATATTTTCTGTGCAATACCTATATTATCGGAAATATTGAAACCAGTTTAAACTTAATAACATACTTACAATCATTGCAAATTAAATAAAATATTTCAAAAATTACACTCGCTGTAAATTTTCTATTGTTATAAACATTTTTTATAATTACTTTCCTAATATTATTATATATTATCAACTTACATTGATTTGTCTAAAACTTGGTTTAAATACAAAAAATGTTGTTGGTGTTTTGCATGTTTTTTCCAATTATTTTTTAAAGCTACATTGAATGTTATTTTTTATTTAATGTTAAAACATAAGAAGCTTTAGATGCATTGTATGGTGATATAATAATTACCATGTTAGTAATAGTTATTAACACGACGTAACCTAATTGATTATTAATAATTATGTTATGGTTATCAATTTATTACAGAATATCTAACCTAGTTCTATTTAATATTAGAAACAATATAATACTGAAAGTATCCGATATCCCGAAGTTTATTGGGACGCAAAGTCGACGACCCTCCCTAGTCCCGATTGTTCAACTTCTGGTCGTGGCACGTATAGCGTGGCAGACACACGTCCTACCGCGTCGTGGCCTCTACGTGCTTTAATACTTCATAGCTTATTTAAATTCTCATATATTCTGTTTAATTGTATTTAACACATATATGAAGGGCTATTGTTTAATCACTATATGGTTAGATATATTGTGAAGGGATTATTTTTATGTTTTAAATTTTATTCATATTCTAAATTATGGTAAAACTAAGTACGATTTAGTACATGCGAGCAGTACACTAAATGATAGCTAGAAAAAATCTTATAATGTAACTTAAATGAGCGAACAAATATTTTAATTACCTATAGTATTTTTATCGTATGAACAATGGCAAGAAAGGGCACAATATAGATAACGAATTCGTTCTCTATATTGTGAAAAGGGTCCTCAAGTGACGACTAGGTTAGGCAAAAGAGGTAGGATCGTTTTCTGACGAGCTGCATCTTTAAACTGATTATGACAGGGAAGAACATTGGATTCAAAATTCTCATAGCAAAAGTGCATAAAGGTGAAGTTTATATCCGAATCTGAAGTACTTTTACTTCAGAAGATTGATAGATATATGAATGCATTTATGGTAAATAATAATAAATATTATGTGTATAACATGGACAATTTTCAGCTGTGTTAAGTAACATCAAATTGAAATCTTTACTTAACTACTGTACGCGATATACCTTACTATACTTAACTTAGCTTAAGTACCAGTTAACTATACTTACTTACCACAATTTTTTTTATAAATATGAAATAGCAAACGAGCAAGCAGCCCACCTTATGGTAAGTGGTTGTGTTCTGCCGCCCATGGACATTTGTAAGCAGCTTCATATAGAACAGGGATTCCATATGAAGTCGACCACAGATGCGTTGCTACTCCCGAGGACTGAGATGGTCGCCTCATATAAAAGTGAGCCGAAACTATTACTATTATCATAATATATTAGAATACTCTTTATGTTTCTACTATGAAGACACGATCGCCGCACCAATAGGTATGCCTTATATCAATCCGGCAAACGTATGATACATGCATACGTACTAAATTTCAATGTCATTCTGACACTAGACACAAGTTGATTCGAATGCCCCGGCTACATCGTTAGTCACGATTGTTCAACGCCCGTGGCTGGGAATGCTAACATACTCACGTCACGTCCTACATACAGTTCAGTACATTAGTATCGTAGTATAGTAATACCCCGACTAACGCTACCCCGACTTACGCGAACCCGGAGTTACGCGATTTTAAATTTGCATTTTTTGGAAAATGTGTACTCCAACGGGAAGCGCATTGCTGCTATAAAACGTGATATAAAAAACACATTGGTATGAGTAAATTTTGTGAGAGAAAAAAAACTCTAATTTAGTTCTATGTCTGCTAGAAGTGCCTTGGACTTTTGATGATCGGTCAGTCAATCAGTGAGTGACAAAATTACGAAAGTTTGACAATGTATAATTCTTAAACTACTGGTTTAAATTGAATGAAATTTTGAATATACCGTGTGTACACAATGCCTGCTTAGTAACAACGAAGTTATAGGGGGTCAAAAACGGCCTGAATTGCTTCGAGAAAAGGATGGTACCGCCGTGCCGTTTTTTTGCTCGACTTGGCGGGGACACTGCCGTGCCCCCAGATGTCTCCCAACACTATAGTTCTAACACTTTAAAAACGTATATGTAGGCCTTTTTGAACATGTGTGTTATTGAGTTTCCACGTTTTTTTTATTACGAAACGCCTTGCAAACTGGTGGTAGATTATTGATGTTCCAAAGGAATTTCTATACGAGTACGTATTACGTTTATGTGAAAGATACTGTTATGTGAACCGTACTAGAGATAATTTAAGTTGCTAGGACTTAAATTATGTTTCAACTAGGATACTTGATTGTATCACACTCGTATCATGATTAAAACTTTGCTGCGTCGACAAATACTAAGATAACTAGTTCAATTCTAAAGTTGCTAGTTGCATAGCATCAGATGAATATTGTGGACGTGATCTATAGCTATAATATGAGGAGAAGATAACTATACCTTCATACCAGAACCGATGACAACAAAACTAAATACTATTTACACTAATAAGGTTCACACAAGTTCTTCCATTACTAAGTGTAACTGTATCGATGAAGTAGTTTTATCATTTGTTTCATTTGGGACCGACGCCAGGGGATTTTGCCACATTGAAACCTCGATGGCCGTCCTCGATGCTACGAAGAGGACTCCGGGATCTCCAAAAGCACGTTACCGGAGTCCTCAGAATACGTTGCTCCATCGGGCACCATACAGGTGGGCGGCTGGGTCCACCGTACCGTTTGGGTTTTACGGTATGCGAACACTCATACCGTCGTCTGTTTCGGGGTCGTTAGCTGGACGGTACGAGCTTCAACTATTGCCGTCCGCAACCCTAAAAGCCCTATTTAAGTGGCCTCTTACGAAATGCAGGGCATACCGTTGTCCTATTCTCATCCTGATCTATATCCGATTCTGATCCCTATTCTGATATGAAAATAATAATATAATTGACATATATCGTGAGGGTACAAGCTATCTAAGTGTTTTGTATCTATTTATTTATTTTTCTTATTTAGACGCCTGGCCGGTTGTACTCGGAACGTTCCCGTTCATAGCACGCGCATATCACAGAACCAAATGAGTCATGTTTAAGTCGAAATCAACTTAATTCAGTTAATATATATTTCATAACCCAATACTATATGATACGAAGATACGATATCAATCTGTTAAGATGAAACACGTAAACTAAATAGCGTAGTCTCATTAGTTCCAGATTATTCCTCGTACGTGGCGTATAAACCGTGTTGTGACCTGAGACACCCTCGTAGCACGCATCGATTTACTCGTACCTTCTTCTACCTGACTAACACAAAGCCTATTCATACGCCCGCCCTTGCTAGATAACACGCGAGTACTCATTCTCATTAGATTCAGCTTCAGTGTATTTTATGTTTTCTTCAGTTGTTTGTTCAATGCTGATAATATTTTTAACGCAAGTTATTCACAAATATAATGGCATAATGTACAATATTGAATGTACGTGTATATCTGTGTGTGTGTGTGTGTGTTAGTGGGTGTGTCTATGTGTGCGTGCCATATGGCAATAAATGATAATAATTCATATAATAAAATAAAATTGCTCACATACTTTTATGAATAGTTTTATAACTTACTGCACAATTATTTTACTTTTTTTTCTTAAGTTTTTAACCAAAAAGCTGATGAGATGGAGCAAGGAGTTAAACTTACGGATATTTTTTTGTATAATTAATTTAGATAACATTATAATAGTTTTATTTATAAATAATTTATAACCCAAAAGTTTCACTGCGGCCGCGTAACAGCGTATCCTGACAGTTCTGACAATCGTCATAAGTTATGGCTCATAATGAAGCAACTTAAGTAATTTGCTAAAAGCTGGGTAATCCTGTGAGAGCATAATAGGTGTGTTAGTATCATAAAGCGTTAATAATCTTATTAGCGTAACCTAGTTAACGGCGAGGTTATGTTTTTGTTTTCTATAAGTTTAATGAGATTGATGTATCTAACTAGGTATAATAAATAGCATGCAGTTCACCTAATGGTGTTCATTACTACCTGCGAATATTTGTAAGCAACATACAGAACCTACCTGTTCTACCTGAAGTCAATCAAAGATGCGTTGCCTGAGGATTAAAATGATTTACATTGAAATGCAATAACTGCATCACGCTAGAAATAGTTATGACGGCTCCCTTGTTATATCTCTATACTCGTACTACCACCTTTTTTCTTCTCGAAGGGGAAACCTTCAAAAGGTACCCGACGCTGTGGGAGCAACGTCGGGTTATGTGAGATTTTTACCGCATTAAAACCCCACCGGCGGCCGTCCTCAGCGCTGCGTGGAGGACTCCGGTATCTCTAACGGAACACAACCGGAGTCCTCCGAGCGCAATGCCCCTTTCAGGTTCTTTCCCGGTGAGCATGTACGCTCACCGTGCATTCAAGTATTTATGACGGCATGCGACCACACATGCCACCGTTCTTCCCGGGGTCGCTCGGCTAGACCGTTCGAGCTCCCACTCTTGTCGCCCGCAACACCGGAAGCCCCTTTTAGTCACCTCTTACGACAGGCAGGACATATCGTAGATCTATTCTGGTCCCGATACTACAGTGACAAAATCATTCATACCTAGGCATGTAAACGGATAAACTTCTATCAAGATGAATGCCATAGTCTTCGCGTTTACTCAAACAAATAACAGCTTCATAATAGTATACAGATAAAGAGCGGTTAACGCCAATATATAAGTAATCGCTGTGTAAGCTATGCGTCAATGAAGTGGCCTACATCTCGTAGAACTTGGAATGATCGACGCCTATCGCACGCACAAGTGGCACGTCATCATGTAACAGTGAATATGCTAACAAAGCGCTACGCAACTACTTCCAGTGGTTCCAGATCGTAATTATAAAATTTCAGCGTTTACTACTTAAAAACACAGTATTTTGTACAAATAACAGTAAATGAAATTTTCTGTTTCAGTAGAATTGTACCCAAATTGTAAAAGTGTAGTTCGGAGAAGTACCACCGCCACACCTATTTCTAGCGTGAAGCAGTTCTTGCGTTTCGGTGGAAGGGTGTAGTTGCGGTTCACTCATATATTTGGCGATCATCTCAGTCTTCGAAAGTGGCAACGCATCTTTGATAGCCTTCAGACAGAACCCTTGTTCAATTCTAAGTTGTTTACATGGGCGGCAGTGACCAGTTGTCATCAAAGTGTCCTTTTACTTTGACTTTTAGGATAGAGTAAGAGAAGAAAAGGCAACTTTCTCAACTGGGTGTCTGCAATTCGACAAATCAAAAATCATATTTCAAAATAAATAATTATAAATTAAAATTATACAATTCTTCTTTCAATGTATATGCCATGTATATCGTAGTCGAATGTTCAACTAAATTTTGAGCCTGTTACCCCAATCAATAAAGCCATTTTTTACGAAAGAAAGTATTTTAATGGATCAAAATAAGTAACTTATAGTAGAATGACGTCAATAACCTTCTAAATACAAAATGGCGAATTATATTCATGCATTCCAGTATTATAGGTATTAAATGAAAGATTTTCTGGGAATAGTACGAAAACCAAAATAATAATACAATGTTAGTAAACGGCTTGTTTATTGTATATTGTTTAAAATAGAGAATACGTACATTTCAAATGTATTAAAATGTATGCTATAAATAATGTTATTGACTGGCCCGCAACTAAATTGTGGTTGGCTTTGCACACCAAACGTAACTTAAATTCCTGTGATTCGTATTTCCCGAAACTCCCGAGGAAAACAGACTCAATGATGTTGTTTTATGTAGTTCGGGATTTTCGTGGAGTTTTGAATCGCAACTAATAAACTGGGGAACGCAGCGTTGAAATTCGGGCGTTTTCGGTAACCCGTTTACGAGTTCAAACAATGCGGATACTCATGAATGAGAATTCAAAACCTCAATTCGAACGCGACTTTTTCATTTTTACGACGCTTTTTTATCGTCTTTTAGATCATTTGTGGGATTGTTAGATTTCGTATTGGAATTTGCAGAAATAAACAGAGTGTATTGTGTTTTAGTGAAATATGTCATTTATTTCACTAAGGGAATCTGAAATACTTATTTTTGACGATATATGTGAAACTGTGATGACAATTTTATAGACATAGGGTTACAGAGTCAATTTCCGAGGATATATTCAATTAAGAAAATTTGCTTCAGTTCTAGTACGAGACATGTATAAGGGTTTTGATTACTTTTTCATGTGTTACAATGACCACCACAGTCATATTTGCTATTAGTATTGAAATCATCCTGTTCTTTTAATATCTTTCATGTATTTCCGTATGCAGTATCTATATCCGTATCCATATGCCGTTCATTTTAAATAAGTTAATATCAAAGCAGCAAAAGGCAGTATTGGTTTAAACGTTCCTTCAAAGCGCGGATTTATAGTTTCTTGCAGCATTCACGATAAATATGGTTTCTTCTTTTCAAAGGTTTAAGATTTCAAATAAGTAAAAGTACAATTATAAATAACATTTGCTACAGTTTTATAAAGGATTCGCAGTCAAATGGCATCACAAATATGGTTTCTGTGTCCGTTTTTCCAAATTCTCCCGACAGTCGTGGCTTGTTTGGCGTCACGCCAGTCAGCATAGTAGCTCACTTGTTTAGAGTAGAAATTTAAACTATTCCTCTTCAATCTTCGTTTTGAAGGCTTCATTATCAACGAAAGTTTGTATTTTTTCACTTTATCCGCTACATCTAAACAGTTATAATTATATTTTTAGGTTCTTTATATTTAATTATTTATGTCTTCATATCTATATGTATATAAATATATATGTTAATAGTTTATAGTATAGTTATATTTAATTTCCATGATAGAACGAGTATGTTTCGACCGGGTAGGTACCACCGCCACACCTATTTCTAGCGTGAAGCAGTTCTTGCGTGAGGTGGAAGAGTGTGAATGCCGCCCAACGTTTATATGAAGCGACAATCTTAGTCTTTGGGAGTAGCAACGCATCTGCGATCGACTTCAGATCTCTATTTTGTTTGAATTTCCATGTAGTTCCATGAATTCCAGTATAGATGGCCATGAAGGGTGGTGACCACTTAACATCAGATGAGCTCCATGATCGTTTGCTACTTCTATCTGAAGTCGCTCACAGATGCTTTTTTACTCCCGAGGACTAAGGTGTTCAACTCATATATGACCCGTTGAAGAGTTGTTTAGTTACATAAAAGTGTTCATAGCATCGCAAATATTCTTGTCCGTTGTTCCACGTCCCGACGCTCCGGGGCCGTTTGGCGGGACGCCAGTACGTACACTTGTGTAAAGGTGAAATATAACTCTACAAACTTTTGAAGTCGATATTGTCATTGCCAAGTTTGTGACTTTACTTCGTTTTACATACATCTTATGCAGAAAATTGTGTTCAAACTGATACAATCATTTAACGCTGTGATTCTTTTTTTTAAGTAGCAAAACTTACAATCTATATATTAGTATTTATTTACTTATTATATTATACTTGTTATTTACTTACCTACTTACTTTCCAAGTTAGTTACACTTTTTATAAGAATGAAATAGCAGACAAGCTTGCAGTCCACCTAATGGTTAGTGGTTACTGCCATGGACCTCTGCAAGCAACTTCATGTAGAACAGGAATTATATAGGAAGTGGATAACAGATGCGTTGCTGCTTCCGAGGACTAAGACGGTCGTCTAACATATGTATAAAGCCGGCTACTACGCCCTTCCACCGAAACGCAAGATCTGCTTCACGTTAGAAATATGTGTGGTGGTGGTACTGGCACCTAGCAAATCCATCAAATGCATCCTATAATATCTGCATCAACGCCGTAGGCAACATCGCCACATGTTTTCCGCCTAAAAACAGTAGTTACATTGTTATGTGCTGATCTGTAGGATGTGGTCAGGGAAACATAGTTATTAGAGACGTTCCAACTTACGACTTTAAGGAGGAGTCTACTCTTATTTGGGTTTGATGAAATATACATACGTTCAAACACATTACCATTCCTCTGACGGAGTCGGGTAACATCATTAAAAACATTAATCGTCGTAATAGTAAGAAGAATTGTCCGTCCCTTCCCTTTTTTCTCTACTTCCAGGCGCCATTTTTTAAATTTATATAGCCTATGCCACTATGTAAAATAAGACGATTCTAATTATATGTCTTGCGTAAAAATCCGTCAAGCCGTTTGGGCTGTAGCGCGTGCCATCTTTATGTATGTCCATTTCTTAATGGACATACATACAAACAAACATACACACATACGCTCGGAAAACAATACCCTCCTTCCGACGCAGTCGAGTGAAAATACAGTCATATATTTTTGTGAGATACAAAAAATGTGTTTAAAATACATGATAGTATACTTTCTTATGAGCTATGAGCACATTATGCTGTCTCATGTAGTCTCATGTAACTGTTGTTGGGCTAATGTGCTAAAGTACACTATATCATTAGGATGTATCTAGTTTGGCAGTTGAATAGCATCACAAATACTAAGTTGGCGTCCGCTGTGTAGCGAGTCCTCGCGGGTTTTTGGCGTGACGCCAACCCGAGTCATATGATTCGCGATGGGAGGTGAAATAGTGTTATTCATACTTCGAATATTTTGAAAAATATTCATCTATTCAACGTTAACACATACTGTACATAATATTGTGTAGGTGAATAGTATATTGTTACGTTACTTTGAAACTACCAATTACTACTGATCTATGAAATAATTACAAGGATACAATTTTAACAACAAAAAAACGACGTCATAAACGAAATTTAAGGTTAGTTCAAATACTTTATTCTCGATTTTTTTCTCTTAGGATAATTATTTTTTCTTCAAATTTAAATGGGACCACACGACACGTCTACACTTCCTAACAAAAAATATCCAAATCAAACGATGAATAATGGAGTAATTGAGGAACAAATATTAATTTAAAAAAGAAGCATACTTCTTTTATTGTTACCATTATTGAGTTTTATCTAGCACAAGCTTTTGCCCACGGCTTTGCTCCCGTTAAGAAGTATTTCAGAAGTAGTTAAGTAGAATTAATTAAAACCCTTGCTTAGCGGATGCCTACGTCATAACATCTACCTGCATGCCAAATTTCAGCCCGATCCGTCCAGTGGTTTGGACTGTGCATCGATAAATCACTATGTCAGTCAGTCAGTCACCTTTGAGTTATATATATTTAGATTAAATGATCAATGCTGCCTATGGTCAAAAATAGGAACTCTCAAGTTTGTGTTAAAGTATATTCGCACATTAAGCAGTCTTAGACTCTGATCATGCCAATTAATTACTCATATTTATCTTTCAGCTACAAATATTATACAGGGTGTAAATGACAGCGTACCGAATATTAACAATATGGATTCCTGACACGATTCTGGTTCTTACGGCGTTGGAATTTTTCATCGCTTTTTTCTCAGTTTTTCCAATTTTTTATGATTTTTTTTCACAGGTTTTGGTAGTATTTCAATACTACTGCACAATGCAACATGAATATTGCGCGCTCAAAAATGACCAACTCGGGAACCAATAATTTTCGACGAAAATTGAATAGTTATTTTTTGTTTATTTAGTGTCACAAATCTACCATTCTAGTTTTCGGTACGCTGTCATTTACACCCTGTATACTCTGATACACTGAACTGATGACGTTACGTTACGTTTTACATTTACGTGTTACATTTACGTTTACTACGTAACTTTTACTTCATGATTCTTCTAGATTTTGCTAATATAATAGAAAAGACAGATGATTGGTGTAGATGATTTTAAAATAATACCTGTTATCATTGCTAAATTTATATTCATTAATTATCGTTGCAAGTCACTTCGGTTGAAGTATCGGTGTGTAAAACCGCCTTTTATCCTTTACTTTAAATAAAACTCACTAAACTCACAACGATGATATCTACGAATACTATTGCAAAACCTTTCAGGTCACATATATACCTGAAAATTACATCAAAATAGCTCTAGATCTTTTCTAATACATAAATAATGACAAATAAAAGTTCCTCTACGATTTTCCGAACTCACCTGAGACAAGGAAAACTTTAAAGCTTTTTCTCCGAAGACTTCCATTAAGGAAATTATGAAAGTTCTCCAAAGTTATGAGTTTCTATGAAAGGTACGGTGCAGTTGATTAAGCAACTTACTAACGTTTACTTACAATACTTTAACTAAGTAAACTTACACTTTAAACTTTTATAAAAAATCATTAAAATATCTTCTTACGGACGACCCGCGTGGCGGAGCGGTCATCATACCGGTCTGATACGCAGTGGGTCCCGAGTTTGATCCCCGGCCAGACAGAAATATGAATGTTGAGTTTAGATTTCTGTTCTGGGTCTGGGTGTTTATGTATTCGTATTTGCGTGTCCATGCCATCCAGTCCATCCACGACAAAGAAGAAAATAATAGCAAAAAATAGGAGTGTAGAGCGTTCTTAGCTTATCCTTTACTTAATAAAAACTTCAAAAAATATAATTAATAAAATGTTAAATACTAGCTTCTTCCCGCGGCTACGCCTTTAAGTTAAGTACCATAATTATAATTATCCTATATGTTAATCTAGGCCATAAAATATGTGTGCCAATTTTATTCCAATCCAATCAGTAGATTTTGCCTGAAACAGAAACAAACACACATACATCCTTACAAACTTTCGTATTTATAATATTATGAAGTGTAACCGTACATTACGGATCTATAGGCTGAATAATGATCTTGAGCTCACTCTTACGTCTTCGCAGCTTAATATTCTTGTGTAAAATAATATTCTTGTTATGATAATAAGGCCTGAAGCCAATTTAATTTGTCATCCATCATCTTCTCAGAATGTTAGATCAATATCGCAATAATACTGGATGTTTTTCTTTCAAAATCAATTCGTTCGATACCCGGCGCAATAATCAAAGGTGTTTTTATGACCACTATGGTCCACGCAAATAATATGGTCGCCTCAAATGTAAGTAAGTCGAAAATAAAGTAAAAAAAATAATACAAAACATAATGTTTAACATTGGGTGCATTATTATTTTGCCAGTTGGTAGAACCAATGTAGTTCGACTAGGGAAGTCCCACCGCCACACCTATTTCTAGCGTGAAGCAGTTCTTGCGTTTCGGTGGAAGGGTGTGATTGCCGGCTTACTTTTAT
>DWNE01004449.1:0-15163 GCA_018249875.1 Cecropterus toxeus
GAATTTAATTATCACTGTTTTACGGTGAAGGAAAACATCGTGAGGAAACCTGCACATCTGAGAGTTCTCTAAAAAAACAGTTCGCAAAGCTGTGTGAAATTTACCAATTCGCACTTTGCCAGCGCTATGGCCTAAAACTCTCATTCTGAGAGAAGACCCTTGCCCAACAGTGAAACAATAGTGGGTTGTTAGTATTATCGATGTCTTTTTAGATTGTTAAAACTACCGCTTTACCACAATAAGACAGCCCTATTGATCTGTTTTTAGGTTGTATTCCTGAAAAATCTGTTGGAACGTATCGGCTTATTACGTCTCCCATGCAAAAAGAGTTCTACCGCCTTTGTGTTGAAGCGATACCGATGCAAAACTTATAATATTTCTACCGCCATTACAAATCGCTAGATAAATGACAGCGGAGTCACAGCCATTGATCGCTGATCGTTATGGGGTATCTCCCGCTATTATTACCCGTAAACCATCAAACGCATTTAACTCAGCATCGTAAAGCGACAGCGAATCGGAAACGGCGTAAAAGTTCCGTATAGATCGTGAAGAACTATCGATTTGATACAAACGTAATTTAAATATCCCATTTGTTACTGATCTCCTGGTATTCACGGAATCAACGTCATATTACTATACATTTTTAGGAACAGATTTTCTATGCCACACAATTGTCAAGTGCGAATCACAGAATCAATCTTTTTTTAGAACTCTCATAGGTAAGTATATTACTCTAGGATCACGACAAACCCGAGCGAAGAAGTAGAAAACGGATACATTTTGGGTTTCGGTCGGTAACCGCGGGTTGATTTCCCTGAAGATGACCTTATATTTTGGATATATCGCACGCAACTTAGAACAAGCGCGGCTATCTTCGAAAAAATAGACAAGATCTAGAATAGAACGGAAACCTCATCGCCAAACAGGCTTGTGAAAGACCTCATCTCCGTAGGCAGAGACTTTGATGTACTATGTTTTTGTGACGCGATTGCAAAGAACCTCTTCGTAGCGTTAGAATTGACGAGAAACGATGAAAGAAAGTCTTTAAACTTGCCAGTTTTATTGCAAGGGGGATTTAAGGGCCATCCAGTAGTCGGGGTGGTCGGGACGCGGATGTGCCGCTAATTACAGTCAGGGGTGAGTGCGATGAGGGGTGATTGATCCCTGCCACGTTACTTTAACACGCTAAGTCAATCGGCAATGTATTTATTTTTTGCTACCTTGTCGCCCGTGGTCCTGTTCATCTTAGGTTACCATTTAAAAAAAGGTCTATTATATAAAGACTCTAACCGTATTTTCGGTTACGGCCAGAAAGTGCAGAAACAGGCTGAATCTTGTCTTAGCCGAAACTTATGTTCGTGAACTCTCGGGTTGTGTTCGGCTGTACTCGGGCCCTAAATCTACAGGACGCGATCAATTTTTAAAATTTTGTAGTTTTTTTTTTGTATTATTTAATATTATTGATGTTAATGACATTAATTAAATGAATAAAATATTTAAATTAGGTATGTTTTGATCAGTCACTGTCTACTACCACTTATAACTAACACTTATAATATCTACTATTCTTTGCTTTTGTGTTATTATGAGAATGAAAATCTTATCTTTTATAAGTGGTTTGTGGTGATACAGAAATTATTTCGGTAAAGCATTAACGTCCCCTTAACCCTTAATTCATAAGAAACTTTTAGAAAATATTTGTAATAACTTATTAATTTTACGCTCATTTTCCACGCGGAGTCAATATAAGAGGGCGCAAACAAGAAAAACAGCAATATTATACTGCAAGGGACATTTGGCGCGCGTTCGCCGAGGCTTAAGAGTCAGCAGTTGTCAAACCGTGAACTGCTTTAAGTTTAAATCTTTCATTATCTTAACAATAGAAGTTTAATATCCCCTATTGTGTATTCTCGGTATCCCTCCTTGTCCCTGTCATAGAATATCTAACCTAACACATAATAAAAAGGAGATAATACATTTTTACATTACAGAAATACAGGGATAAATTAACGATTCTATTAATATTTTTTAGCAGACAGTCTTTTGAACAATCATAGCAAAACTGATAGTACCTTACAAACCTGCTGTAGTCACATCTGAAGTCTATCATCCGAATTCGAATACTCTCTGCCTTACCTTTCATCGTAAGACAGCGAGGACACTAAAAGACAAGAAAGGAAGTGAAAAAAGTTGAAAACCGCTGCTTTACCAAGAAAAAGTTCCGGGCACGTCGGCCGCCCGGGACGCCAGCGTCTGCCGAGCAGATTTTATCTCGTTTATTATTTATTTACGGCCGGCTACCGACGCACGCCCGAGGCGGTCTGAACTTACGACTTTAGGTCTGACACTGATAAATAAAAGGAAAAATCCGCAACTTGCTCCGCTGCTCACTTTTCGATTTTGCGCCGCTTTAGCTTTGAAGCGCAGACTGAGAAACGGGGTATATTTGGAGGATCGGATTTAAGAAAATATTAAGAAATACTATGAATAGAAATGAACAAAATTGTAGCGGTTTTTTTTTGTCAAATTCGTCACAACATAGTATGTACCAAAATTCTATGTTGATATTGGGCATGAATAAGGTGCATATTTAATTTTTTAGCGAGTGGAGATCGAAAGAGCGAAAATACATCGTAGTTTTCCTTACTTATAAATTGTTAAACAATTAATTACGCCTACAATGAATGGCATGCATCAAACAAACATTCTTGACAGTTTATTTCAAAAATCCCTACCTAGCTACTAGGCTCACATAAACTTGAGAATGTTATGCGCGGGGCGCTCGCTTCCTTTCAATTCAAGTCTCGCGCACATACTTCAGATGTCCCGGGACAATATCACATATCACACGTATTCCGCGACCGTCGCCATGTGATAAATCTTTTAACATTACTCATAATGCACACATCGATCGCGCGGTTTTATGCACTGCTCACACGCGATTTAGTTTGTCAGCAATGTATACCAAAAAATCGATATACTAGCTCTAGTTGCAACCATATCTAGTTATTGGAAAATATTTTTTACTGAACTGCCGATGAACGGTCATTAAATTATGAACTCCTAGTAATATTTCGTGAGCGTGTAACGTAAAAAGGCGTATCAACGAGTGAGGCTTCTATTATTATGATCAAAAAGGATGAGTCAAAAGAAACAACGTTTCTGACATCGGCGATCTTCGTAACATGTATGATCTATGATCTATCTATGATCAAAATTAATCTGTTATCTGATCTGAAAAATAATTTGAACTTACATTCAAGATCCATTAATTTCTGAGTATTGTTTACCGTTTATTTGTTTGTCTTTCCGCCTCTAACAAAAAAAAATCGGGCTAGGTGTGATTTGGCCCGATCGGGTAAGCCCGGATCTACAAATTGCTGCTCAGTGTGATACAAGTACCAGGCGGGCATGAACAAAGAGCGGTGGGTTGGTGTCGCGTAGCGTGGCGGCGCCTACATAATTTAGTTATAATGACGGCGCGCTCGTTACCTCCCAACCCATTAGGTATATGCTCATATAATTATAGGTATATCGCGTTGTGGTGTCGGGAACATTGTGGCAAACTAATAAATACGTTGGATTTTTATTTGCCTTAATACTCACATATTAGTAGATACTTTTATTATTAATACTAATATTATTTAGTTTTTTAATAAGATTAAAGCTACCTGACACATGTTTATGTTTGTTATTTTGAGGCAATAAATCTAATTTACAATAACAAAAATGTGTCCGGTTATCACACCGGACATATTTTTTAATATGTTACTCAAAGGTAAACACACAAAGAGTTCCTGTTTCGAAATACTTTCATGCGGGTATATAAATTACTTAATATGTCGGTTAGTTTTATTATTTTAAGTTCACTCTGATATATGTATAAACACAAATCGCTGATATGCGAGAATAGTGACGGAACTCAAAATTCGGTCAAATTAAACTAAATATGCCATAAGATCATAAATCTTTGATATTTTTGTTCTAATTCAACAATAAATTTTCCTTTGATCATTATAGTCAAACCCTTAATAAATTATTTATAGATTATATGGTGATATGCAGTAAAACATTTAAAAATAATTTTAAAAATGCCTTTCTGTAAAATCAATAATTTTGAGTTCCGTCACTATACTGGCATACCAGCGAAATGTATTAGGACTAAACAACGAACATAAGAATTTATTGTATTGTCGTCGGATTGACATACACACACCATAATTACATGCGTAATGTGTGGCCGAGTCGGGTGTTTGCGGACACCTTGTGGTTTTAACCCGTTAATCAAAGGGCTTAGGCCCTCAGGATTAAATACAGCCATAGAGACGGAATTAAGTCTATATTGCAACCCTCATGCAACGATAATTCGATATTTTATTGTCCCTAAAACTTAATTAAATTAGTTCCACTTATAAATAGAAACGGTTTAAGTTAATTGGTTTTTGAGTTTTCACGAAAAGGGATATATTTAGCCTCCTGAATAAAATATTAACTCACACCAGAATTTGCCGATGAAATACTGTCTATTCGTTCAGTGCAAAATAGAAACTCGAATTTTGTCACGATATTAAGCGCTTGATAAAAAAAAGCTAAAGGTTATTGTTATGTGCTACATAAAATTCTGCATCATACCAAAGTTCAAATTTGCAACCGTTACATTTTTTTTAAACATTAAAGTAGTAAATGATCGTGCAAACCATCTGATGGTAAGCGGTCACTACCGCCCACGGTAAGCATCTTCATATAGAACAGAGATTCTATCTAAAGTCAGTCACATATGCGGTGCTATAACCAAGGGCGTCGCCAGGATCCTCTATAGGGAGAGGCAGATCAAGGATGTTGGGGAGGGAGGGGGCAGATTGAGATTATGTCATTATTTGAGGGGGAATACAACAACAATAAAACATACAACCAAAGTATTTTAACTAGTCTTAGTCAATTTCCACGTTAAGTTAGACTCTACCCTATCTGAAGTTGATAAGTCCATGGTCAGTGACCACTTTCCTGAGTGTATGTTTATTCACTCCATCTATTATAATCACAGCTGCACAAAGTTAATGCATACCGCCTATCGGTTGTCACGAAACGTGCTCAAGTACGCAGTGGCGAGATGATCGCGCTGCGGAAAAATGCGCCCGCGGTATTCGGACAAGGGCGTGGCACAACTCTCAGCGAGGAATATAGAAAATAATTCGGTAATATGAAGTGAACCTTCATATACTATCATTTAGATAAGTTACGTATTTTTGTAATTATTGTATCATAGATCTGGACCGTCAGGGCCGACAAAAGTATGTTAGTTATGGCTAACTTTAGTCCAAGTATGTCAATTTAGACAAATAACCAGTAGTACGTTCCTTTTGTAATAAAACGGCGACACATAGGTTCTCACCTTAATAACTACAACAGTTTCGCACTCGGCCAGCGCGATGTAATATGGCTTAAAACCTCTAACTGAGTTGAGACCTGTGCAGTGGACACCAACCTATTTATTATATGTTTATGACGACACCCCTAAAATGACCGTTAAATATACTTTTAGATGAAGAAGTGCTGTTAAGTCTTGCTGTGTAACATTAATACTAATCGCGGTCAGTAACACAAATGCCAGGTGCGGTGACTACTGCCAAATCCCTATCAGGGAAATGCTCAATACGTTCATAGATATTCATACACCGTAGGTGTGCATAATTCTCTAGCATACCAAATAACTTTTACAAATAAAACACACCAGATGTTCTAATGTAATTTGTATTTGGCAACCGCTATCACTCGGACCACGCCAGACCGGCCGACACGATAACGGGCAGACGCTAAAGTTTGCAAAGAGATTTATTCCGAATCCCGCACTGAGTCGCCCTCTGAAATCTACTGATCACTGCAGGCAAGCTTGGTTTATCGTATTTATACAGGTTATTGTACAATTATCATGGAATCTTACTATTATTAAAAATGCGAAAATTTGTGAGGATGCAATTACATCCTTGTTTGTTGCCTCGCGCAAAAACTACTGTTGAAACAACGTATTTACCTATTATTTTACAATGCTATTTAGAATACGGTGTAAACTAAAATATTTAATTCATAAATTCAATTCATATTCAATCAGATAAATTCAAAAAAAAATCTTATCTATGAATTTTTGTGATTTGACCTACAAATATATTTTTATCTGACTTTTTCTTCACGAATTTGGCGCAAGATCCAATGTATAAATAGGTCAATATTTTCATGCTTTGTAATCTCGTAGTAGGCTGTAGGTAGTACGTAGGTTCCCTACCAACCTTAGCTTCCAATTTGGCGTAGTGAGTAGCGGTGGTTAATCTAGTTAGCCGCTGACGGCGCCACAACCCGGCTCTGGCCGAGAAACCTATCTATTTTTAATTATGTTTGCCACTAGATTGTCAACGCAGCAGAACCGAAAATTTTCTATTTATTAAACTTGCTGACTTAAGACTAATATTATCTCGGAATTGATCATTTTGATATATAAGCTACTTATGCGCAGTTTTAATTTCTTTACGAATCCAAGATAAAAAACAATGGAGTTATATTTAAATGTGAAAAAAGTATAGTAGTTTTACCAGGTGGTAGAACCAGTGTAGTTCGACCGGGGAGGTACCGCCGCCGCTCCTGTTTCTAGCGTGAAGCAGTGCTTGCATTTCGGTGAAAGGGTGTGGTTGCCGGCAGACTGTAGTAACAACACCTCTGTGATCGACTTCAGACAGAACACCCTGTATGAATTTGCTTACAGACGTCCATTGGCGACAGTGACCACTTACCATCAGGTGGACTGCATGCTCATGGACATGCTCGTTTGCTACTTCAGTCTGATAAAAAAAGTAATATACTCGTACGTATGAAAATTGATGCTGCAGAAAACTTGCCTATGATACCAACATCCTTTTTCACATGTACTTATTATACATACATAGAAGAGATGTAATGTAATGTAGCCACTGTATAATATGACCAATTAGTAGGCATATCAAAATTTGCTAATCAAAATATTTTTTCATAAGGAAGCTTTTTTGCAATATTTTCATTTAAGCTGGCCATATCATTTATACTTTCATAACCTACTGCCCACACAAAAAAAAAAGCCACGCTTTCTACACTCATAGCCCCACACTAGGATTTTCTCCTGTGTCGTGGGTACCATGGACACACAAACACGAATACACAAACACCCAGACCCAGAACAGAAATCTAAACTCATCATTCATATTTCTGTCTGGCCGGGAATCGAACCCGGGACCCATTGCGTGTCAGACCGGTACGGTGACCGCTCGACCACGCGGGTCGTCAAAGCAGCCTAAGTTAATCTATATGGATAAATAATGCCTATCTCTCCGTTCATACTATATAGCCCATATCCACAAAACAAGCGCCCTAATGACCCCTGATCTCCGGCCCCCCTCCAGCCACTCATCCCTACTTAACTCCAATCCGCAATCCACCACGTCGTCGGCTTCCAAGGACATTGTTTACTTGAAGATGGACGAAAATATTTTTGTTTTCCGTCACATTTTTTGTGTATTTTCCGAGACTGTGGACGAGTTACTTGGATTGTTCCAAATATAAGTACGTTTTCTGTTTCTTTCGAGTACCTAAACAGTCCTATCTTTAAATTCTTATTAATATTACAAATGCGATTGTTTGTGAATGTATGTGTGTTTGTTCCTCTTTCACGCACTAGTAACATCGTTGAAAACAACGACTTTAGATATAACCCCTGTTCTATACGAAGTAGCTTATAGATGTCCAAGGACGACAGTACCTACTTAACATCAGGCGGACTGTTTGCCCGTTTGCTACGTCAAATTAATGAATAAAAATAGGTAAAACATAATGATAATGAATAAGACTAGGTCGTTTGCTACTTTCTTCATACTTCAACCAAACGATAAGGCAGACGAGCTACCCGACGGAAAGTAATCACCGTCGCCTATGGACAAATGTCCATAGGCGACGGTGTTGCAAATGTAACACCAGAGGCATCGTCAATGCATCGCCGGCTGTGAAGAAGAGCTCTTTTCGCACGCTTTTAAAGAGCCCCATGTCAGAATGCTCCGGGAATATCTCACGAAGCTCATTCCACATCTTGAACGTCCAGGGCAAAAACGAGCACGCAAACGAACTTCAAACTTATGAAAAAATATAAGTTAAAAAATGTATAAGGCTATTTCAGCGTTTTTGAATGGACAATTATATTCGAAACAACCTACAGTACCTGTTCGTATCGATCGCTATTATCCGGCATGCCCGGGTCATTACAACGCCTGCATGTAATCTGACCCTTGGCCAGATTCAACGGACGAACAACGGACGATTCAGGGAGTTTTATTTAAAACCAGCTGAAGTATATGTGCTTCGCTATGGGGCGAAAAATATAATTATCACTGCTATACGGTGAAGGAAAACATCGTGAGGAAACCAGCACATTTGAGAGACTCTAAAAAGAAGATCTCAAAGATGTGTGAAGCCTACCTATTCAAACTTAGCCAGCGCGGTGGACTGTTGCCTGTAACTCTCTCATTCTGAGAGAAGACCCGTGCCCAGCAGTGGGACAATAATGGGTTGACTATGATAGGGCAAAAAACTTGTCGAAATCTTGAAATTGTGCAAAATATCGAATAAGTTACATTCAAGCGTAATTTCACGTGAATCGGACCAGTGGTTCTTGTGTGATTGTAACAAACAAACACATATCATTTAATTTATATAAATGTATATATTACACATGATTTCACCATTTGTTCTTTCATATACTACTTTTATTGAAAAAATGATATTATATCGTTTTTAAACAAAGATGGTAGACATCTTATGCAACTAATAAGGCATTCTGTTTTTGGATTTATTAGTGGAGTTCTAGATTAATGTTATTGGGTAGCATCAGAGCCAATCCTAGATAAGAATAATCTTATCAGGCGTTGGTTAACGCTGTCCATGGACGCAGTTGCTTCTTTCCTTTACATAAGAGTTTGAAAAAAACACTAAAACAATAGTATATAATTACGTGACGAATAGATAACCTCTTTCCTTTGAGAAGTCGGTTAAAAAACAGAAAGGACATTTAAAAACACTTCTATTACAGCTTTATAGCTATATAGCTTCCTAAGTCGAAGCAGCTTCACGCCTTGGCTCGCAAATTGCTCACGTTGATAACCGCCCAAACTGAGCACTTATCGTGACGGCGAATGAATCAATCAATCAGCGGGGGATAATGAGCTGGGGTAAGATGTCGGCGCCGTTATGGTGCCCTGGTTGCATTGGGAGCGAGAGCGGAAGCGATTTATTTATTTATAGATTTCCGTGCGGCCTATTTTTACCTGACTACATCAAAAGGGTACTGTTATCCAACCGTAAGTATGTATGTATGTGTGTATGTTTGTATATTTGTCCATTTCTTTGGCACGCGCTACAGCCCAAACGGCTTGACGGATTGTGACGTATGACATATGATTTCAATCGCCTCAGTTTGTCAAAAAAATCGTTTTAAGCAGTTGGGTGTTTCGTTTTAATGTTTTAACGATTTTACAGCGGCCAATTTTTTAAACTTCTATAGGCGCGTAAAGAGGATACGAGAAGTATTCAATCTCTTTGAGAATTGCTTGGGTATAAAGGGTACCCCTCGAGGCGAACGTCCACACAAATTCGGGATCAAATAATAGAAAAGGTATTTTACATCTTTTTTATAGCGCAATAGTTACATAAATCACACGAACTGAAATTAATTCGAATCCGAACAGCACTTGACTTAAATGACTTAACTAGTGTCCCAGGCCCTTAGTAAGGTCCCCAATGTAAATGATAACAAATAATTTGATAATGATAATTTGATAAATACTATTAAAATTTGATTTCTTAATAATTATTTCCTATTTACTTAAACCATTTATTTTAGTCGCTCGCACTATGTCCTGACCGCAGCCAAGCGCGGTGTTAGGGCGCCTTAGGGCGAGTGACGTGTTTATGTTCGAGGGCCGGCCCTTTACTGGGTGGAGGCAAGATTTTGTGCAACTTAACACTGATGTGATTAAAACACTTAGCAGTCTCATGTAACGAGCACTTGGAGCTTCTCTTATAGCACGATTTTTGAGTTTTTAGGAAGAAGCTCTTTTGAGGGTATAAAGTTACCTGTTGTAAATATTTTTGAATATATAATAGGTTATGGTATTGTCTACATAATCGTCATGTTAAAACAATAAATAATAAATGTCGAAATTGAGCTGAATGATTTTGAAAGAAAAACTTAAATGACTACACTGCAAATAAATGTACCTTGGTACTCTTTAAAATAATATATACAACGAAAATTATTATATTTTATATACAATCGTATCTCATTGGCGATATAATTGTTATTTTGCGACAAAGATGTCGAAATCGAGCTACAATTTGAAAGACAAAGTACCTATGTATGTTGCAACTGCAAAAATGTACTTAATAAAAAAATACGTAGAACGCAAATTACAGTGTGTACAAATAGCGCCTAGAATCGTGAAAATAGTTAAGACAAAGTAATTTTCGAGTTGTTACCTAAAAATAAAGTTAATTGAAAATAATTTAAACTCACGAGTAGAAACAGTTCAATTTCGTTGATAATATACATATACACTTATATTATGTTGTAAAATATAACAGTATACTACAAAATAACTTATTATGAAATCCTAAATCTGCTTATTTATTGAATGTTAGGCGGAACAAAGTTTGCCATGACAGCTAGTTATCTTATAAAATATAATAATAATTTACTATATGTGCCTAACAAGAAAGTCTTAAATAATAATGCGTCCCACACGCAAACAAATGTACGTCCCGTCGCAGTGCAAACACGCCAACATCCACACAATGTTGGCGATATTGGCGTATTGGCCAAACGTCGGTCGGTGCGGTCGAACGTGTTCGGGACGGGCGCGGCGTGACATGGGATCTGACGGGTTGGCCCGCTTCGGTCGCGTGCTTCGATGTACTGCGACTCTTCGATTTGATACTTGATATTATTATTATTTTTTAATTTCAGAATTTATTGTTTTATTTTTTTAAATGTTGTAAATTAAATCGTATTGGCTGATAACAATTTATGAATAATTTCCTTTTTAAGAAAAAGGGAACAATATTGAAGTTAAAACTACCTCTACCATTTGAAATACGGATACTTTTCATGCCAATTATTATTATAAAATATAATCAAGTTAAATGTTTAAAAACTTGTGTTTTCATCATAATGTCGTTACGTTTGTAACAGTAATTGTTTAATAATAACTTCGATTTTCTACAAACTTCCATAGTTTAACCTTTAAATTGTATTTATGTATTAATACAATATGTAGTATGTATTTTAATATGTTTTACAAACCTCGTTTAAGCATAAGAGAGTTGTCACGTAGCCATAAAAAAGTAACATTACCCAGTAAACCATTAGCACTACGTTAAAAACAACTAACACTACTGCTACGAAGAAAACCCCTTATTATATTTTACCAGAAACGGGTTGCCGACGTTGCCGTACAAGTATTTATACTTAGCGGCGAGGCGGCGCGACTGACATGGAATCTGCCGGCTTGGGTGCGTTCGTCGCGTGTTCGACACCTTGTAGCGGGATCGAGATGATTTGACACTTGCGATATTTAAAGTTATTTTAAAATGATATTTAAGGATATTTTTATATATTCTGAATAACCGGTTATAAATAAATTACGTTTTTGTACTCAGAAATTTCTCTCAAGTAAAAATAACATATACGACAATATATTATGATTTAATTATATCATTATATTAATGTAAATGTATTTTTAAACACTACTAGGCACAAACTTTATGTGTCCCTGAGGTTCAAGGACCAGAATAGGGCTACGGTCTCGGTATGGTATTGCCTGTCGTAAGAGACGACTAAAAGGCGGCTTTCGGGGTTGCGGGCGGCAGAAGGAAGTTCGAACCGTCCAGCCAAGCGGCCCCGAGGAGGACGGCGGCATTGTCGCACGCGGTCGTAACATCTGAAGACACGGTGAGCCTAAATGCTCATCGGGAAGAGTTCGAAAGGGGCATCGCGCTTGGAGGACCTTGATTGCGTTCAGTTGGAGATCCTAGAGTCCTCCACGCAGCGCTGCGGACGGCCAGCAAGGATTTTAGTGCGGTAAAAATCCCACATAACCGGACGTTGCTCCCACGGCTTCGAGCACCTTTTGAAGGCTTCCCCCTCGAGATAAAAAGGCACAAACTTTATACACAACTAAGCGCAAACTGACCGTGTCGTATATATTGACATATAAAAGGCCCATAATAATGAGCTTTATATACCTAACAGAGCGACTAATATTTTGCTTCGCCAGAAAAAGCGAAATTGCTTTTGTGCATGCAAACTCATCGCATTTGCGAACCAACTGTGTAGTAATCATAATTAAAACGTACTATTCGTTTGCAAAACAAAACTCACCAAAATCTGAAAAAATCCAAGATTCATTATGATTTACCTGGAACATAAATAAATTATTAGTGTTCTGCTCACTAAAAACGTGAGCTAAAAAGGGCAGTAATGGGGACTGCCCATAGAAGTGAAAATTTAAAAAAAAAACACAAGGAGATATATAGCGTTCGGAGAAGATGACACCAGTTCCATGATTTAGCACCCAAAAGTGCTCAACGCGTCTTAAAAAAGTTTTTACTACACAAAACTGATATTTGAGTTCAGAGTTACTTTTCGACAGCTACCTGCGCAAAAAACTAACAATGAATTTCACACCGGCTTGACAGACGGAATTAACACGTATCCATTCACCGTACATAATCGTAATCGTCACAAAGCACGAATATCTCACAAATGCTCAGATCGCAATGAAAAATGCCGAGAAACGTGACGCTCAGTCGATACAGCTTCATTACTTTTATATTCCCTTCAAGAACGCCTTTAACGTTTTTCAAAGGCACTTTTAATATTAGAAATATCCGACAAAGTTACAATATTGCAATATATTTTTGGAAAAAATTTTGTCACACAGCAACTGACGCTGCTTTTATTGTACTTACTTCTATGAAAAAAAAATGTCTTTGGAAACAGTAAAAAATAGTGACAAAAATTACCATATTTAATTAGTTGCAACTCTGCAATGTTATACAATAATATTATCCATTAGACTTGCAGTTATATCAAATCAAGTTAGGCATCAAAGCCCGCCCCTTTTACAAGCGTCGCACAAAAACAAAAGACGAGCGCAGTGGAGCGTGTAGTAATTCCCCGAAGTACCAGGCGCCTATAACCATGAAGATATAATCGAATAAAATGATTCTCTGCTCTCAAGACGCCAAAATATTTTATACTTTCCAAAAAATGATTCTGATAAAAATCATATTGGTTTATTTTAGAATCGTATGTTTAGATACGATCCAGTCGGATACGTATTAATCGATAGATAGAGCTGTATATAAAATAAAAAATATTTTGTATACAGCTATTCTTAAAAACTTCCCCGTATTTTAATAATAAAATAAAGTGACTACGCAGACTCGCCTCTAATTGAGCTACCGAATTTATCGGCACAAGGATCACATTCTATCACGACAATAAATCATTTCATTCGGTCTCTTGGCGACGGAAATTCAAGGGACGTTCAAAATAACTGCCGCGTCTGCGACCAAAACAAAAAGGAATAGCGAAGCGAGTTGCATTAATTCCACGAAACTCAGAGTAACTTTAACCCAATGGACCTTAATGAAATAACGTTTTTATATATTTTTTTATTTTTTACAAATTGTATTCGTCTGGATTTATAATCACAAATATTTTTTTGTAATACTAATGAGTTTACTTGGAAGTATTTTGACAATAATAAAGGTTTTACGTATCAGTTGTAATGTTTTTGTTAACCCAGATTATATATATGAAATAGCAAATAAATAGATATAAAGGAACATGAACTCAGTACTAGGAGTTCACAATCGTACGGCGTGTACTTGTACTTATGTAGGCTATGAGCAGACGGTCGTCAAGGATATCGCACCCCCGCAGCGTTGGCACGTCACCTTG
Organism: Cecropterus toxeus; assembly: GCA_018249875.1. Lineage (NCBI taxonomy): Eukaryota > Metazoa > Arthropoda > Insecta > Lepidoptera > Hesperiidae > Cecropterus > Cecropterus toxeus. The sequence goes on from DWNE01004449.1 coordinate 14,036, forward strand.
TCACCGACTTTATATTACCAGGCAATAAGGAGGCTTAAAGCTGGTAGGCATTAGAAACGCGTCCCCACACAAATTTCTCGCGTAAAAGCGAACCGAAACGCGTATTCAAGGAGCGTACAAAACAAAAGGTCTTCGTACAAAAGTACCAGGCGTCTATAAACGGGTAGGTATGTATTGAGCGAGCGGGCATCACGACACAGGATACGGGCCGTGTTATCGCGCCCCCACGGCGAACACGTCACCTTGTCACCGACCCGGTTTAATGGGCTGCCGTGTACGCCGCTCAAACGGTCTTGACGCTTCAATATTTTGAACATTTCATTTAAAGAAAATAAAGCCAGATAAAAATATTAAAACTATGTAGTTAGAATATATATGATTTTAATATTTGTTTTAAAATGAATTATATTATTTTTATTTTGATTATAGATTATTTTGTCCATTTTCGAAAATAACGAAAGCGGAAAAAAGTCTAATATGACTAATTTTAGAAGATTAGTCACTGAACCGATTTAGACAACATTTGCACGTATAGATAACTCTACTGTCTACAATTAGGTTATATATTATATATGTATATAAATATTTTTTTCTCAATAACAGAAGTGAGTAATTAATAAAATCAAAACCAATTAGTGTTGCGGAATACATTTATTACTCAGTAACTTATTCTGCGACTCTGCCCGCTTCGACTACGTTTATGGTAAAAATTATCCCATGTCCATCCGAGTTTAAGCGAAATGCAACCAGTACATTTTGTTTGAAACAGTAACAGACCCATAAATCCTCACAAAAATGCAACGAAATATTATTATTTTGCTAAGGCCTACGGGGGCACTTACAAATTGTCAGTTACAATATTTTTCCTTGCACTACCACCGGATCGGAACACGACCTCAACTGAGAAGATCCGGCGAGAAACTCAGCGGGTTTATCTTTTTAGGGTTCCGTAGCCAAATAGCAAAAAACGGAACCCTTATAGATTCGTCATGTCTGTCTGTCCATCCGTCTCTCCGTCTGGCCGTCTGTCAGTATGTCACAGCCACTTTATTCGGAAACTATTAAGACTACAGTGTTGAAACTTGGTAGGTAAGTGTATTCTGTTAACCGTTTTCCGAATCATGTACA
>DWNE01004450.1:0-15163 GCA_018249875.1 Cecropterus toxeus
CTATTTCTAGCGTGAAGCAGTTCTTGCGTGAGGTGGAAGGGTGTGGTTGCCGGCTCACTTTTATATGAGGCGACCATATCAGTCCTCGGGTAGCAACGCATCTATGATAGACTTCATATAGAACCCCTGTTCTATATGAAGGGCGGCAGTAAGCACTTACCATCAGGTGGGCTGCTTGCTCGTTTGCTACTTCATATTTATATAAAAAAAGTCTGTAATTTCCAAATTACTGTTTTCTATGCTCTTGTTTTATTTCATCGTATACTGCCATTATAATTTTACTGCGTATACTTGGCCTTGAAAACTAGTGACCCATTGACACTTCGAGAGTCACATTAATTCAATTGTTTATCTTTTTACATCAATCTTAGAAATAACTACTATTAAAACCGATTTAGCTAAAAATTTCAATCGCATATAGAGTTTTGTTAAAACGTTATAAACTTGAAACCAACTATATCGTCAGCTTGTTTGTTTTTGAAGTTCGTATTGGAAATTTGTGAATAGATATTCATAGTGATTTCATTTATAGATAACCTATATTAACCTATAAGACTATATGTAAATATATATAACTCAAAGGTTATTTACTGACTGACATAGTGATCTATCAACGCACAGCCCAAACTACTAGACGGATCGGGCTGAAATTTGGCATGCAGGTGGATGCTATGGCGTAGGCATCCGCTAAGAAAGGATTTTGGACAATTCTATCCCCAAGGGGATAAAATAGGGTATGAAAGTTTGTATGAAACTTTGTCAATTTTATTACTTTAACGCGAGCGACGCCGCGGGCAAAAGCTAGTTAGAGTATAAACTAGAATCTTCGCGCTTAGGTTAAATAGTAGTGTCGCATGAAGATAGATAATAAATATTTTTTCCAAATTGAAATTGTAAATTTCTTTGTCTAATAATTCTAATACTTTGCATATACTGCACAATGCACATGCAATATGCAAAAAAATCGAAAATTTCTGTTCTAAACTCAAAAAACTAAAATATACACGCCTTCTACACTCATAGCCCCACACTAGGATTTTCTCCTGTGTCGTAGGTGCCATGGACACACAAACACCCAGAGCCAGAACAGAAATCTAAACTCATCATTCATATTTCAGTCTGGCCGGGAATCAAACCCGGGACCCACTTCGCGTCAGACTGGTATGGTGACCGCTCGACCACGCGGGATATATCTAGTTATGCTATCATAACTAGATGTACCCCGCGGCTTCACTCGTGTTTAAAATATTTCATAACTTTCAATTTTTGTAATTTTTGATACAGTACATGCATTTTAATGAACTAAATGTTATCTTAAGATATGGACACGAAATATATATACAATCCTTTGAATAAAATACAGTCGTGTGGTATGATGCGATTCCAAACACACTGACAAACAAATAATACTGACAAAAATTGTAAAAAAATATATAGAATAGTTGTTATTCTGGAATTTGATAGGCTATTTATTGAACGAGGCTTTAGGTTACAACAATTAAAATCGGTTTACTGGAAAAACAGATCCAAGCGTCTTCAATTACTTGATTGACCTGTCTATACCACGGAGTCTCATATGTATTGAACAATCTGTATTAATAACGAATATATAGAGCACAAACATCTATTAAAATTAACTGATAAACAAATTATGATTCAAACAGTATCATGTATATTCAATATTTGATATTCATTAACACAATAGACAAATAATGTTAATCTTCGTTAAACAAAATATTATGTACATCTTATTAATGTTATAATCGCAAAGGTTTGTGAGGCGTGTGTTACTCTTTCACGCGAAATGTAAGGGTTTGGATTTCGGTGACTTTTTTTTTATAAATACGAAGTAGCAAACGAGCGAGCAGCCCACCTGATGGTAAGTGGTTACTGCCGCTCATGGACATATGTTAGCAACTTCATATAGAACAAGGGTTCTATCTGTAGTCGACAACAGATGCGTTGCTACTCCCGAGGACTGAGGTGGTCGCCTCATATAAAAGTGAGCCGGCAACCACACCCTTCCACCGAAACGCAAGAACTGCTTCACGCTAGAAATAGTAGCTAGAAATGTATACCTGGTATATATGTTTATATACCTGGATAACAAAGGATTCATTTCAGTAGATGTGATCGAAGCAGGCAGAAGCTGGAATAACCTAGTATGTATGAGATTGTAAGATGTAGAGAGTTTTTGAGTGTGCTTGTTAAACGAATGATGGTGTGTGTAATTCTTTGTTATTTATTTATGTATTTCTAAAGGGAAAAATTAAGTCTGAACAAAAACAGACGAGTAAAGCCAATTTAAGAGATAAACAGTGGCTTACTTTATGTAGAAGCAGTTTCTCGTGAAACCAATTATCACTATCCCTCGTTGAGTTTTTCATCGTTCTTGGACTTAGAACAAAAAAGAAGACAACGCATAACGGAACATTGCCTTAAACAACTTGCAAATGTGTAGTTGAGAGCCGTAGTAGTTACTTAACTAAAAAATACCAAAAATATCACCAAGTGGTAGAAAGTGGTTCGACCGGGAAAGTACCACCGCCTCATCTATTTCTAGCGTGAAGCAGTTTTTTTGCGTTTCAGTGTGCTTGCCGGCTCAATATCTTATGAGTCGACCGTCTCAGTGATTGACTTTAGATAGAATGCCTGTTCTATATGATGTTGCTTACAGATGTCCATGGGCGGCTATAACCATTTACCACCAGTTGGACGGCAGGCTCGTTTTCTACTTCCATCTTATAAAAAATCTACTGCTCACCAGATCAGCACTTCATTGTGTATTGCTACGACTAAACAATCGATACGCGACACAAACGACTGTTCAATAGGCGAAATTATAGTACATAATTCGATAAAGGAAGAATATTGTTAGTATGCGCATTAACGACGCCTAAACTTTTTGGTTGTCATGAAATTGTAGACAAACCATGTCACTTGAAATTTTTCATACTAGTTCATTACTGCGGCTTTGCTCGCTTCAGTCACGTTTACTACGATAATTAATATTCTATGATTTTATCCACGTCATAAACTATCTGTGTGTCATATTTCAGCGAAATCCGAGCAGTAGTTTTTGTGTTAAAGAGTAACAAACATATGTACATCCGGACAACTTTTGCTTTTATAATATTAGGACAATTAAGTACGAGATGCGCTACGACATATACTACGCAAGAATTTTATACGCAATGCTAAGTCTTATCTTTTTATTCTGGGTTCTTGTATAATTTTCTCGCCACCGAAAGTGGATACGCGTGGCTAACTTCAAGACCTGGTCTCGCGCTGTTTGCTGTGTTCTTGATGGTGTTCCGTGTGATGTAAGATGTTTGATAGTATGCACGTACGTTCGTGTCATGAATGTTCAGCTTGATGAATTTTGTAGATACAATCAGAAAAAACCCGTCCTGAATCATCTGAATCCAGCTGTCACCCGTCGTTTTCTTAAGTCATATGGTCGGAGAATTACTTATACTCCTTTTCCCCAAATGTGCTCTCCATTCGAGGACGCTTTTACCCTACCGGTTATCTGTCCTACATGTAGCCTGCCTATAACACTTTACTAGTTATTCTGAAAGCTGTCGATAAACTTCTTCTCTACGGATTGTCGTACGGATTTCATCATTACGAATTCTGCCGCGTAGGGAAATACCAATCATACTCTTTCCATAGCTCGCAGCTTTGAGGCTCACAATAAACCGCATAAATATTACTATACGTACTAATAGTTATATACTAATAGTACTAATAGTTATTATACGTACCAACTCTCCTAGGAACGGTACGAAAGTGAAATGACATAATCAGAAACAATGGAAACAATGCCTTGACTTACATTGCATGAATTACCTATTCATATGTGATTAGCTTATTTACATAACATATTGTAACAGTTTGTTTGTGTTGGCCCCTAGAGGTTCGGTTTCGCGAAAAACCTTTTTAGAAGCTCGTAGCTATAGCAGCGATTCTCAAACTTTATTATGTCGTGACCATCTAAGTCCTCGGGAGTAGCAACGCATTTGTGGTCGACTTCAGATAGAACCCCTGTTCTACATGAAATTGCTTACATATGTCCATGGGCGGCAGTAACCACTTACCATCAGGTGGGCTGCTTGTAAGTAAGTCACGGATATTTGCTTGACAAACACTAAAAAGAGAACTCACAACATAACCATGGACATTTGTAAGCAACTTCATATAGAACAGGGGTTCTTTATGAAGTCGACCACAGATGCGTTGCTACTTCCGAGGACTTAGATGGTCGCCTCATATAAAAGAAAGTCGGCAACCACACCCTTGCACCAAAACGCAAGAACTGCTTCACGCTAGAAATAGGTGTGGCGGTGGTACTTCCCCCGACGAACTACATTCCGACATTACGGCCCTGCCCTAAACTTGTATATAGTTGAGAGATTTCAAAAAATGTTAAATGCATCTTTTTTAACTCAAAATTTGACACTGAATTTGAAACAAGCCTTTATCATCAAGTTACTCTAAACCAAACTCGATCGCCATAATGCCCCAGCGTGTCCAAGTGCTAAAGTGATCGGCTCGCGTGACTGTCACGCCGTGAAGCCATTCGTCGTTCCCACGTTAGTCACGGATGTGATGAAAAATGTTTTTGCTTGTGGAATTTTTCACTTGTCCGCATTTATGGTAAAACATTAGAGATTTTAACACCTAATTCGGATTTAGCCACATATTAGAGATGTGCTCGATTGGTCAAGATTTTTTGTGGCGAACAAATTCGCAAGTTAAATACTTACAGCTTAATTTTATCATATCATACACTTTAAATCACTACCACTTAGTTCACTTATTTATACACTTTGTTTTATCTATGCGGAGATAGTTTTTTCTACATCCGGTTGATGTTGCATCGTAGGACCGAATTGATATAGTAGTTTATGTAATTTAGTTTTCAATCTTGCGTAGTGAGACATACAAGAGTATCATTAGATCAAATCGTAAAGCTGCACTAGTGAACAATGAAATACACAACCCTATGTAACGTTTTAATATGTTACGGGTACTCACGATATGCGATTTTTGATCGCGGCGAAACCTCGTCAGTTTCGCCGTAACCACGATCCATGTAACTGGGTCGAAATATCGGCAAAAAGATATTAAAATATCGCATATTGTGAGTACCCGTAACATATTAAAAAGTATCAATTCCGCGATGATAATTATCAGCTTAAAATCCTATGTAACGTCTTATGAGGGTCGAGTAGTTCAGTTTGCATGATGCTGTGCTTTACTTTTTGTATGATGTATTTGTATTTTACACTACACCCACAGTAAAACATCTTGGTTCATGATACTTATTTCAGTAAATGATGTAATCTAAAATGGGCATGTATAGGTACTATTCAAAAAAATCAAAGTTAATTAATATAAAACATTTTTTGAACGTCAATAAATAAAAAAATCTACTTCTGATTCCTAAGTTTCACTCTGGTGATGTAAACAACTTAAGAATCTTCATTACACTCAGATTATAAAGAACTAGCTTTTTACCGCCGTCTTGCCAACTTGGGTTTAATTTTCACACGGTAAAAAGTATCCTGTATTAATGCTGGTCATAAACAGACTATGTGCCAAATTTCATACACATCCGGTTAGCAGTTTTGCGTGAGTGACAAAAATCCATCTATCCTCAAAAACTTAAGTAAATAGAAACACGGCCATTTTGAAATATAATGCGTATTGGAACGGGTTATAGATAATCTCGTTGCATTAAAAAGTAAATTAGATGCCGGATGTAGGTCTCGGGGCCAGGAAGTTAGCGATCAGTGCTCGCGCGCGATTGGACGACAATTAAAGCTTATCAAGACGTAGCGAGAGTATGACGAGTCAGTCCTGTTTTGATGAACTGATTACAGAGAAAAAAGATGAATCCGATGAGTTTCTTGCCGGATCTCGTATTCTGATCCGGTGGTAATGTGAGAAAATTGTAAGATAGTTTGTAAGTGCCTCCGTAGTTCTATATATTATTAGTAAATAAGGACTCCGGTTGCGTTCCTTTGAGAGCCTGAGTCCTCTTCGACGCGTCGAGGTAAGCCACCGAGGGGGCTTTAGTACTTTACAAATCCCACATAACCTGGCGTCTCTCCCACGATGTCAGGTTTGAAGGACTAAAGAACAAAAAAGTTCTATACAAAATAAAAACAATTTATTTTATTTCCGGGTAATCCGGTTTCAGTTTAATCTGATGTGTCTGATGCGTAATATCGGATGAGTAATCGAGTTGGTCGTATTGGTGACGAATTTATCGAATTCAATACGAAATGATAAAATATAAAAAAAAATACAATCGATTTCAATTCTACAAAAAAAAAGTAAATATTTTAAATACATGTTAGTTTAGTACACAGTCCCGATTTCGGCACTCAATATATTAAACACAGTTCTGTCGTCATGATCCAGCGTAGTATATTATGTTGAGTTATATCCACCATGCTGCTCCAGGGCGATAAGAAGTCAAAGTTGGTTCTATTACATAAAAAAGAACTTTTTAACAAAAAAATAGAAACCGACTTCAATGTCACTAAAAAGCAAAAAAATAATTTAAATATATGTTGGTTTCTTACATACACAGTAGGTACATAGTACATAGTCCCGAAGTCGGCGCTCAACCTATTTTGTTAGATTACAACGACGTTTCTATGTCCTACAAGTATATGATGCAAATTTACGACTTATACGTTTTTCTCATGGACGCCCTTGTCAGAACTAAACCAAAATAAAATGGGACCAAACTTGAAGCATCTTTCAAATAAAAAAAAATGTCAAATCTGTCCACTCTAACCACAACTTTCGATGTATCAAATATAAAAAAAAATACAGACGAATTGAGAACCTTCCCCTTTTTGGAAGTTGGTTAAAAATGGATGAACGGGTTACGTTGACTCAAACGTAGTAAGGCTTGACACATCACGAATTTCCGGCATCGTGGAAAGTCACCCATTCCGAAGTCTACATCAACAATCGTGCACTAATTAGATACGATTACATTCAGATTGGAACGGAAATGGCCAATCTATCGTTAAGTTGGATAAGGTATTGTAAGCTTCGGTTAAGTTAACATAGTAGGCGGAAACCTTCAAAACAATGTTAGTATTGTTTGAAGGTTTCCCCCTCGAAAAAAAGAGGTACTAACATTTTTAAAAATAATAAAACAAAAAATTCGACTGCTTAAAAAGTTTTTTTCTAATGATATGTCATATGACACAATCCGTTAAGCCGTTTGGGCTGTAACGCGTGCGAAACACATGGACATACAGACAGAGAAACATACATACATACATACGCTCGAAAAACACTACCCTCTTTCTGACGCAGTTGGATAAAACAGCCACCCGTTTGATGTTTTGTTTCTCTTTTGAGCTGAAGGGAATGTCCCCCTCCCTTATATAGGCCCTAGTCTTAATATAATATTTGAAAACCATCTGTTGGATCTTTTTTAGGGTTCCGTAACCAAATGGCAAAAATGGGACCTCTTATAGATTCGTCATGTCCGTCTGTCCGTATGTCACAGCCGTTTTATTCGGAAACTATTAAGACTATAGAGTTAAAACTTGGTAGGTAAGTGTATTCTGTAAACCGCTTTCCGAATTGTGTACAGAAACAAAAAAATATATTAAATTAAGGGGGAGCCCCCCCATACATGGAAGTGAAACTCAATTTTTTTTTACAACAAAGCTACAGTTTCTCTTCAAGATTTGTGAATGATAATGCTACGGAACCCTTCCCCTGCGAGCCCGACTCGCACTTGGCTGATTTTTATTTTCCTTTAAGCTAGTACTACCCCCTCCCAAATATACCTTCATGTCTTAGTAAATGATAATCTGTAAAATATTATTTCATTCTTGTATTGTTTATGTTAGCTCCCATGTGTAGCCAAATAAGGACAACAATGGTCTCGTATGTCTATCTGTCTGTGTGTGGTCCATTTTGCGCATTCTGCATACGTCACAGTATGCAACTTGATCTATCGCACATGATTGCCAATAACTCGAGCTCTGTTTGATTCTCCGTGTCAAAAACATTATGGTACAAATGTATCTAATATTATTAAAAATATGAAATAAAAACACCGACGCAGGTAAAATAAAGGATAATTACAAAGAAAAAAGACAAACCCGCAGAGTTTTTTTGCCGGAGATTTCCAGTTTTTTTATCAGACTGAAGTAGCAAACGAGCATGCAGTCCGGTAAGTGATCACTGCTGCCAATGGAAATCTGTAGCAACTTGCAAAACTCGTGTTCTATCTGAAGTCGATCACAGTTTCTACTCCCGAGGATTAGGATGTGCTTCAAATATAGGTGCGCCGGCAACCACACCCTTCCACCTCACGCAAGAACTGCTAGAAACCTCACGCTAGAAATAGGTGCGGCGGTGGTACCTCCCCGGTCCCACTACACTTATTCTACCACCTTTCTACCACCATTTGAGAGTGTGTTCCCATCCGGTGGTATCACCACTAGAGATCTATTGTAATTTTTTGTCACAAATTCTATTATTACTAGGGCTAAGATGGTCGCCTCATATGAAAGTAAGCCGGCAACCACACCCTTCCACAAAATCCCAAGAACTGCTTCACGCTAGAAATAGGTGTAACGGTGCTACCCGATCAAGCTCGTTCTACCTCCGAGAAGCTTAGGAAGCAACACCTATGTAACAAGTTTCAGTCTAGACTAAATTCTATTTCTGCTAATACCACGCCCGTGGCCACCCATTAGGTGCATATCACAAATGCCTACAGGATGTATATGCATCGTTAGAAATATGAAACTACCTTTGTTCGATTCAGGGAATCATATTATAATTTGTAAACATGATTCATAGTTATTTGCGAACAACATTAACAATTATTAAGGGTGTGGTAGTAAGGGAGACATACTTGTCCAAAACGTTTAAATTTAGTCCTCAGTATGTATGTGAGAATGATCAGAATTGACTATAGATGTCCATGGGCGACGGTGGTCACCTACCACCAGGTAGACTACATGCTAATATTTAATTTTTTGACGACCCGCGTGGCGGAACGGTCACCATACCGGTCTGACACGCAATGGGTTTCGGGTTCGATCCCCGGCAAGACAGACATCTGAATGAAGAGTTTAGATTTCTGTTCTGGGTCTGGGTGTTTGTGTAGTCATCTTGTTGTGTGTCCATGGCAATCACGACACAGGTGATAATCCTAGTGTGGGGCTATGCGTGTAGAAAGCGTTATAAAAATATAATACTAAGAAAATAGTTTTGTATGCGTAAATATGTTGCTATACATTTTCTGCAAGCATTAATAACATTGGTAATATATTTGATATTTATGAAATATTTAATATGTAAGGGTACTAAGAAGTCCCTTCACCTCGAGGGCAAGTTTGTTTGGCAATAATAATAAACAAATATTTGTATAAGCTACAGCCGGGAAGTTCATGTTTATGTAAGAAGCCCTTAGATATACAATGTTTTTATAAGAACCTTATAAGATTTATAATCGTGCAATATTGAGTTTCTACCCTTAAAGGGCTAATTGGAAACGTATCGTGTAAGAGACTCTACCTTACCCCTATTATACATGTTATGCCACCCTTAACGCCAGAACACCCCGCTTAATACGGCTATTACAATGCAATTTGCATTTCTCACTTAATGCCCTAAGGCATGGTTGCACAGACTTATTAAGACTAGGGGCCACTCGGGCAAATCATGAACTGATGGCGGGCTGGCCGCTAGAAGTATATTAAAAAAAATATATTAATTTACTTTTCGAACATTTTTTTTTGGTTTTATTCTGGAATAGAATGCAATATTTTTCGAATGTACGAGAGTATTATTTTTGTTGTCGGCGGGCCACCAGTATTCGACGGGCGGGCCACATGTGGCCCGCGGGCCGCGGTCTGTGCATCCATGTCCTAAGGGGTTTAGACATCCTCGTAAAACAATGAAATGTGCTATTATGATATAACAGGGGTGGAGTCGCGTGCGAAAGTATCTGTCTATCAGTAAATAATATCGTATATTTCTTTTTTACTTGCAAATTGAACCCCAACAGTGGTTACTATTGCTCTTACGACATCTATTGCCAAACTTTGATCCTCTGAGGGTTTTAGTCATACCAAATAAATCTATACTAATATTATAAAGTAGTCGAGTTTGTTTGGTTGAACGCGCTAGTATAAGGAACTACTGGTTCGAATTGCAAAATTATTTTTGTGTTGAATAATAAATTTACCGAGGAAGGCTTTAGGCTATAAAATCTATGCTTGTTTTTAATAGATTGCTTTAATAAACGCGGGTGAAACTGCGTGGTACAGTTGGCATAGTGTGCTATTTCACAGTTTATCACAGTCATGAACGCAGTCACGAGCTATTTGAATAGGCATAACAGGGTTTCTCAATGCTGTTATAACATAATTCCTAATCCCTGCCTCTGAGGGGTAAAGTCATCCTCTTAAAACAAATGAATGCTCTATTTGATAATTATGAGAGAACTGTTTCGAGCAGTTTCGAGCTTATAAATAGGCGTACAACAGGACTTACCACTTTTATAACATAATTCTTAATAACTGCCCCTGAGGGGTATAGACATCCTTAAAAAGAAACAAGATTATAACAAGTATAAGCGCAGACAAAGCCACAAACAAAAGTGTCTGCCCGCCAAACAAGTAATGTATGACACGAGTATCCCGGATGGCTGGTCGCGTGTACTGTTATCGTAACGGGAGTAAAGGCGGAAGTCTGGTGATAAGCTACACTAACCACTGTCATTGCGAACTCCACATAGAAAAATAGTATGTACCTATTTTTGCCGTATAAATACAGTGTTAGTAGTCTCGGTAAGATTTATCCGAGTCGTTTTTTTATAATTTGAAAGGTGATTGAACCAACATAGTTCGTATATATGAGACGACTATCTCAGTCTTCAGGAGTTGTAACGCGTTTGTGATCGACTTCAGATAGAACCCCTGTTCTATATGAAGTTGCTTACACATATCCATGGGTGGCAGTTACCGCTTACTATGAGGTGGCCTGCATGCTCGTTTGTTACTTCAATCTGATAAAAAAAGCAAACGAGTCCAACTCAGGGTATGTAGTCACTGCTGTCCATGGATATCTGTAAGGGACTTCATATAGAACATTAGTTCTATCGAAAGTTGATTACCGATGCGTTGTTACTCCCGAGGACTGAGATGGCCGCCTCATATGAAAGTAAGCCGGCAGCCACACCCATCAACTGCAAGAACTGCTTCACGCTAAAAATTGGTGTAGCGATTATACTTTCTTCAACTTACTCCTTAGACCTAGCAATTAGGGGCCCATCCATAAATTAGTGTAAGGGGCCGTACGCAAACCAAATAAATTATTTTTGACCAGTTTTACCTCCTCCCTCCCCTTGACGACCATCTGTAGTATAAGAGTTGACCGTTCCCCTTCCCCTCTAGTTTCACGAAGTAATTCATTAACACGGTTTGCAATATTTTTTTGGTAAAAAACGCAAAATTTTCTTCAAGGATATTGATTAAGTGACAAAAACCTAACCCCCCTCCCCCCTGTGACCCCCCAAAAATACTACGTGGTTTGGGTACGTTTCTTAAAATCGTTTTATTTTTATGAAATCCGTCTCAGATTTCCTTCCGCATTCAACCGAAATTTCATATTGACTCTGAGTCATTTACCAAAAATTTTACAGATATTCACGTTGCAAATTTATCGCGAAATGCATTTCATCATTCCGTTTCATTCATTCTCCAATCGATACGTTTATCTTATCAGCATGTTACAATTACGGGTGTGATAAGGAAATTCTCATAAATCGCAATATAAACACGAACAACTTACACTCGGCACGTTTTTGATACAAAGCGAAGTCTAAATATAGTAGAAAATTTAATCTAAATATATATATAACTGGAATGTGACTGACTGACTGACATAGTGATCTATCAACTCACAGCCCAAACCTCTGGACGGATCGGGCTGAAATGTAGAATGCTGGTAGATGTTATTACACTTATTACGTAGGCATCCGCTATGAAAGGATTTTGATCAATTCTACCCCCAAGGGGATGAAATAGGGAAATGAACGTTTGTATGAAACTTCATCAATTTAATACTTCTTAACGCGAGCGAAGCCGTGGGCAAAAACTAGTTAATTATTATAGAGTAATGAACTTATCATACGTCACGGTATAAAGTATCATATCTGTTAATCCAGACCATAATGGAAGGAAGTGGGATGGAAGGCTTTACTTGAAAAATGACGGGCGCCTCGGGTTTAAGTCAAACGAGATCACACACCCTTCCAACGAAACGTATAAACTGCTTAGCGTTAGAAATTGGTGTGACGGTGGTACCTACACGATCGAACGCAACTGGTTCTATATCATCGCAAGAACATACATACAATCAAAAAAACATAACACTCTCTGCCGCAGTTGGGTTAAAAAAATGTCCTTCCATCCATCAGCCTCTCGAGGATCTCTGGTGGACATAGGCCTCCCCTAAATGGCGTCACTCCAACCGGTCCAGTGCCTTCTGATTCCAGCGATATATCGTCGGCAATTATTGTCGTTATGACTAGAAAATTGTACATTAGAATAAATCTGTGTTATTATAATCGAGTAATTATGTGTCTATGTGTTAGTGTAAGGACATACGGGAAGTGTGACTAGAATACTTTTATGACTATTAATATAAGTTCCGCGTGTACTAACAGTTGCAAGTTTTGCTTTTTGTGACTTCGTTGTTGTAAATAAAAAGTCCCAAACTCTAAAAGAAAGCCCTTATTACTATCTAATATTCTTGCCATTCAAAAATATCCGTAGATTATTTGTAACTATACAATCTATTAGACAAACTGTCACTTGTTTTTGCAGTTGCAAGGTTTGCTTCTTGTCACTAGCTTGCAAGTTCGTTGTTGTAAATAATAAATAAAGTCCTTATCTCTAAAAGAAAGCCCTTATCACTATCTGCGATATTGTTTTTTTTGCGTTTTGAAGCCCTTTCGAAAAGATTCGCAGTTTGTAACACGACAGTGAATCAGGCAGATAAAATAATTTGACTAATGTTATTTATTGTTATTTGCTAGTCATGGGTTATTACCCAAAACTGAGCGAGAAATGCGGTTTAGTTACGTCAAACATGTACAGGGATATAGAATAATTTTACGAATTTAAAAAATATGGAAATATATATTTTTTTTATTATACACAAATGCCTGTACTTTACCGATAACTTATATTCTTTTACGGGGCTTCGGTCAGGTTTACCATGGTGAATAATATCCTGTGTTAATCCAGTATCCAACATAATCTGTGTGTTAAATTTCATCCCAATTCTTATAAGTATTTTTTATGAAACTTTTTTTTATAAGAAAGAAGTAGCAAACGAACATTCAGTCTGTAAGCAACTTAATATAAAACAGGGGTTCTATCTGAAGTCGATCACAGATGCGTTGCTACTCCCGAGGACTAATATAGTCACCTCATATATAGGTGAGCCGGCAACCACACCCTTCCACCGAAACGCAAAAACTGCTTTACGCTAGAAATAGGTGTGACGGTGGTACTTCCCCGGTCGAACTACCACTTTCGAATTACGCAAACTTACGCCTTAATGTTAAGTTAGATTAGTAAGACTTCTCAAAACAGGTGGTTAATACCCAGCAAAATAGTTCGAGCTCGTTAAATGATCAATTATCTAATAGATCCATACTGTTATCTTTATAATTGAATCAACACATTACGAAATGAATGTAGCGTTTAGCGAGCAATATAAACAGTATTAATGAATTAGTCATTTAACTCCGCTTTTTATTGCTCATACGATTCCAGTAAGCCAGGTACACTAACGGGAAGTGATAGAGTTCGGAGAAATCTCTATAGAGAGTAGCTTATGTACTTATATATTTATGGACTTATTTACAAGCTTTTTACCCGACTGTGTCTGAAGGTGTAGTGTTTTTCGAGCTTATGTTTGTATGTTTGTTTGTATGTATGCCCATTTCTTTGGCCCGCGCTACAGTTAAAACGACTATTAAATTTAACGCTTTAAATGAGTTTTTGTTAAAATAGTCAAGCAAAAATATTATAATGTTATATACATTATAATATTTTTGCTTCACTATTTTTACTTTTTAGAATGGTTTCTTTACTAGCTTTCATTTGATACCCATATTGCCGTGATAATAAAAAAATGTCGTTCTCCCCCCTTTTTTGACTATTTGCGGGCGGCATTTTAAAAATTATATGGTCTATGTCACTATGCAAACTGAGACGATTCTAATGATATGTCATACGACACAATCCGTCAAGCCGTTTAGGCCGTAGCGCGTGTCAAAGAAATGGACATACATACAAACATACATACGCTCGAAAAACATTACCCTCCTTCCGACGCAGTCGGGAAAAGAAAAGAAAAAGAAAAAAAGAAAAACATTAATACATCTAATGGAATGCGCGCCGATTCCCTACTTCAATTTTGTAAAAACTAGTATCATTCAAGTAGGTGCCCTGGTGATTATGGTGTAAAAAACCCTCGTTGCGTGTGAACCGGCTTTATTGTATCGAGATCTCCTTTCTACCACTAACCCGGTGTGCTTGTTTACCATGAATCTATGGTTTGAGAACGTATTGATTGTTTTTATCTCGACACTGTAAAGGATTCTGAGTATTGCACTCGGCTTTGTACATGGAAGCTAGTGTGATTTGGACAACCTTACTAATCTTATCTTACTTCTTATTTTTTTTTTTTATTTTATAAGTTTTTGTACACAGAAACATGATAGTAATTAAACCATTAAAATACATAGTACAAAGGGCTACGTATTTCAAAATGAAATTTCTTCCAGCAGCCCTGAGATGGGAATGGGTACATGAAAAGCAAATCCAGTGTGCACAAAACAAAATAAAACGATATACTTCTTACTAATCTTGCAAATATTATACATGCGAAAGCTTCTGAGGATGCACATATGTATGTTCGTTAATTTTTCGCAAAATCTACTGGTCTGATTACGCTGAAATTTGGCGCACAGATTTACATGGCGCTCATGGAATACTCATTAAAGTTGTAAACGTGACGTGTGACGACCCGTGTGGCGGAGCGGTCACCATACCGGTCTGACGCGCAGTTGTCCCGGGTTCGATTC
>DWNE01004451.1:0-15162 GCA_018249875.1 Cecropterus toxeus
GGGTCAGAAAATTACATAGGCTACTTTTTATCCCGAAACAATGTACGGGCGAACCATATGCTTAAAAAGAAAAAAAATTGAGTTTAAGCGCATTTGAGGAAGGTATATCATGTATGAAGTAAGTATAAAATTGGATTGTGGTGTCGTTGCTTGAGTCGAAAAATGTTCGGTTATATGTATGACATACATTACATTTTTTTTAAACGCGGGTGAAACCGCGGGTTAAGCTAGTTTAGATAATAAAATATAGACTATTTACTAAATATGACTTTATTTTTTTCTTTAAGCAATGTGTGTCTAACAGAGTGCTCGTTTTAGTAAGATGTCCACATTAACTCGAAAAAATAGAAGCGCGCGATTCGAACCGCAAGTGGGAAAAATCTAATCTTGACTACTATAATTTAAATTACGTATCACAGACGGCAGGGTAGTTTGTTAATTAATTTCTAAGAGAGCAGTAAGTCTAAATGAATGTACCTGACAACTAAATGGTGCTAGTGATGGTGCGACGTGCAAATTGCTTCGCCAACACCTCACAAGCACACGCGAGCCTTCGGTGAGGTGATCTCGGAGTAAGTCCTCGCTGGTAAGTCAATTTTTAGTTTTGATTTTAATCTTTTGCGTTTTTTGTGTAATATGTGCGCATTGGCACTAGCGAAAAAGGAATAAACTTTTTGAAAACATTTATCTCTCTCTCTTTTTAAGTCAGTTTTTAGTTTGATACATTGGAATAATAAAATATAGACGTCTGAATTTAACTTTTTTAAGCAATTTGTAAGCAGTTTAACGGTGTTCGTTTAAGTATAATGTTAATAATTATTCGAAGAATAAGAAGCATGGTACTCGATCCCGCTAATGGGAAAAATCTGTTCCTGTCTACTGTCATTCTTAATTACGTATCACACAGGGTAGAGTAGTGTGTAAATTAATTTATTAGAAGGAAGTAGGTAAGTCTTAATGATTGCAGCTGAGAACTAAACTGTTCGATAGACGGTGCGACGTGTAAATTACTTCACCAACAGCCTTCGAGCACACGCGAAGCTTCGGAGCGAAGGTGAATTTGAAGTAAGTCGCTGGATAAGTCACTTTTTAGATTTGAATTAAAGTTTTGCGTCGTTTGACAAAGCGATACGTTTGTATTGCAAAAAGGAATTGACCTTTTCGCATGATTCAGTTTATAATTTAGGTCAGTTAATCATTTTGATAGATATGTACAGATAAGGTATATAGACTTTTGGTTTTAAGTCGTACAGTGCTTGTGTATGGTAAACTCGAAGTAAGTAGTCGCTTTATAAGTCACTTTTTAGTTTTGGTGTAAAATTCTTTCTAGGTTACAAAAAAAGGTCATCTTTTCACTAGTGAGACATAAAACGTATACTAACACTCTTTATGTAACCAAGAGAAGTGATTTCAATAATAATGCTAATAAAAACGTGTTTGTAATAAATCCTTAGAATGAGCTAATAGCCTGTTAAAACAATCTATTCAACTTCACAAATTGCATGTTTACAGCTTTATAGTGATTGAATAGTGGTTAAAAATAAGATAAAATAACTTATGACTTAGTCTAGAGGGCTTAATTAGAAGTTATTTATTTCTTAACAACTAATTATTAACTCAATATAACTACGACTTCCGCGTCTGAATAAAATGCAATTAAAAACCCACATATTAACACGTTTATTTCGTATCACACACAATAGGCCTGATACGGTTTCGCGATATGTGCGTTATATAAAATCATGTTTTATTTTTTCATACAGAATGTGTTTTGCTCATCTTTAGGAGTACGTTATGGACTAAAATATATTTTAAGCTTGCGTTAATCATTACTACTCCAGTGCTTACCAGGAGCCTCTTCTTAGCATGACAAGAATTAACGACTTAGTCTACCACGCAGTTCATACAGTCCAACACTATGCAGTTTAAGCAATCCAAGTACAAGTTAAATCAAGTGACATGTTCTTATACGCTTTCAACTTTTGATGAAAGCTGTTTCTGTTCGAATAACTGACACAGCACTAAGATTTCAAACTTCAATATCGCATATTGTTTTTTTACTACGACACGGAATGTAAAATACCACCAAATAGGCCTATCACTACCATAGTAGCGGCAGGCCTAATTTGGTGGATACCCGCCAGCGAGCCGTTTTCGTACCAGACAATAGTGATATTTTCATTGCAGTGAACATGTTAATTTCCCGAGATTTGTGGGCAGTGTCTAATTGAAGCAACAGTCCATTTCAATTATCGTAACTGGCAATTTCGGGTACTTAATCGCGCTCCATAAGTACCACATACATCCTGATTGCATTGATCACTCTCCGTGAATCTAAATCAATTTTATTGGTCCTTGTAACGCCGTTCTTGTTAAGTAATTAGATGTTGACCAGATTAAGCTGGAACTCACCGCCCCCCTTTTTTCGTGTAAAAAAGATGAAAACGGGCCGTCGTGGCGTGGTACAGTGTACCTAATAAATCTGGTGGACGCGGCATGGTCGAGTTTGTATGGTAATTTTTGGCGTTCCGTACAAAATGATGGTTTTGTATAATAAAGATTCATTTATCATTTTTAGTATTGCGCATTGAAATATATAAAACAGATTATTATCATCAGTTTCACTTGGTACGTTTTTATAATTTAATATGAATATAGAGAATCTCAATATAGATCAGGCTTGTAGGCGCATCTTGGGAGAGGCTTATGATGTCCAGCTGGATATTTTAAGTTGAGATCGTTTACCGTTCCGGTGGTGTAAGCTATTGTAACTGAAAATTTGTATGTAACCCCCGAATATAACTCTGAACCCTAAAAGGCAATTAATTTTATTTCATTTCATTTCTTAGCAGATAGGTACACGCAAAGTAATGAAACGAATTAAAATAATCATTAATTTTACACTATTATTAAAAATTATAAAATAAATTGTTTGTATTAATGGCACTTTCGTTGCAAAAGTGTTTATATAACGTTTTGACTTTCTATTCCTTCTCTGACGATGTACGGAACGCAACCAACAAATACAAGTCGCACTAAGCCGCATTTTTTCAAGCCGACCTCTGCGATGAAAAATTGATTTCGCCTGATACGCTTTTGATTATATGGTTGGCATCGTTAGATACAATTTGGGTCCAGCGAGGCCCTGGGTCCGATTAAGTTATGATCTTTCTACAACTCGAGGTGTTATTAGACGAGTGATTTGTAATAGAGATGTCGGGGCGCGCGCGGTGATTGAAAAATAAAATTTTTAATGCGGGAATTTGGTATAATGCGAGTTAATTGTGTATAGATTTGTTTGTTGTTTTTATTTATTTGTTTATATATGTGATGATGGAATTGTGGTATTACTTTGAGTTCTGAAGGTTTGAGATAAAAAGTAAAGTCTGGTGGTAGAACTTTTTGTGGTTCGACATCGGAAGCACGATCGTTACTCCAATTTCCACCTTTTTTTTGTAACGAGGGGGAAACCTTCAAAAGGTACCCGACGCCGTGGGAGCAACGCCGGGTTATGTGGGATTTCTACCGCACTAAAACCCCCTCGGTGGCCGTCCTCAGCGCTGCATGGAGGTCTCTGGGATCTCCAACGGATCACAACCGGAGTCCTCCATGCGCGATGCCCCTTTGGGGCCCTTTCCGATGAGCATTTACGCTCACCGTGCCTTCAGTTATTGACGACGGCATGCGACCACACGTGCCGTCGTCCTTTCCGGGGTCGTTTGGCTGGGCGGCTCGAGCTCCCTTTCTTATCATTCGCAACCCCGGAAGTTCCCTTTTAGTCGACTCTTACGACAGGCAGGGGATACCGTAGTCCTATTCTGGTCCCAGTACTACAGGGACAAAGGCTTGTCGACCTATATGCTTCATTTAGTTAGATTGCCTACTTAATCATTTAATGACAGATATGCTTAAGTCTTAATACTAGTATAACGGTAGCTTCCTACGGTCCTGATTCTACGTTTTTTTTTTATAAGAATGAAGTAGCAAACGAGCATGCATTCCACCTGATGGTAAGTGGTTATGGCTGCACATGTACATCTTTAAGCAACTTCATACAGAACAGGGTTTCTATGTGAAGGCCATCACAGATGCGTTGCTACTCCCGAGGAGTAAGATGGTTGCCTCATATATAAGTGAGCCGGCAACCACACCCTTCCACCGAAACGCAAGTACTGCTTCACGCTAGAAATAATCGTAGATGTGGCGGTGGTACTTCTCCGATCGAACTACATTAGTTCTACCTCATATGTTTATGTACAGACGGCACGACTACAAGGACGCACGGACCGCACAGGCTCTACCTATTCTGTGTGTCATTTTGTTATTCCAGAATTCAAAATGAAAATATACAAAGTGAGATAGAAACGCACCTTTGAAGTTATTGATTCGTGGCAGATTGGAATCAAATTCTACAGACATATGCATAAACGCTTTCTACACTCATAGCCCCACAGTAGGATTTTCTCCTGAGGCGCGTGTATTCGTCTTTGTGTGGTTGCCATGGATACAAAGACGAATACACAAAAACCTAGACCCAGAATAGAAATGTAAACTCATCATTCACATTTCTGTCTGGCCGGGGATAAAACCCGGGACCCACTGCGGTCAGACCGGTATGGAGACCGCTCTGCAATGCGAGTCGTCACCATCCGTCTTTCATGATACTACAACCGATTTTCTTCCAACACTGCGTCGTTTTGGGCTTGTTCTTGACCATCCATAATAATTATCATGGACCGTGGGAGAATAAAAATATTTCTGTCTGGCCGGGAATCGAACCCGGGACCCATTGCGCGCCAGACCGGTATGGTGACCGCTCGACCACGCGGGTCGTCACTATGTAAGTATGAATTAATAAATGCATTTATATTTGTGTGTATATACATCTGTAAACTTAATATTTTACTTTTAGTTCTAAAAAGCGTTAAATAAATTCATATGTATATAAACAGAAATTGACTGCCGCAGTTGGGACCATCAAAAATTTTTACCATCTAATTACTATGAACTTCACTTCGATATTTTTTACTATTTATATTAATTTTCTATACAGATCTACTTTTATAATCTTTTGTAAGGGAGCAGTGGTGAGATGCTTTAATGTGACGAGGTATGGTGAAAAGGGGGTGAGGTGAAGAGAGGCGAGGGGAAGTAGGTGATGTGTGGTGAGGAGAGGCAAGGAGAGGAGAGGTGTGATGATTGAAATTTGGAATAAATCATTGCTTAAAGAGTATTTTTCTAGTGTTTTATATTTTAGCGTTATACTTTAGAAAGACGTAAACTATATTGTCCTTTATTTTTCTATTATTTATTTATAGATACTAATATATAAAATTAAAATGGTGTGTATCAGTGTGTCTGTTTGTTACTCAATCACGCAAGAACCAATTTACATGAAATTTTGCATGGAAGTAGTTTATTTACCTTATTTTTACCCGACGCCCTGGGAGCCATGTCGGGTTATGTGGGATTTTTACCGCACCAAAACCCCCCGGTGGCCGTCCTTAGCGTTGTGTGGAGGACTCCGGGATCTCCAATAGAACGCAACCGGAGTCCTCCAAACGCAATGCCCTAAGCTGGTCAACGGATTACTTATGATAACGATATTTGCCCTAAAAGATGGCGACAATGTTTATGTCCCGTAGCAAAGCAAAGGTACTTCAGATTGTTCTCTATAAAACTAAGGACCTCTGAGTTAAAAAATAAAGATGTTTAATTAAGAATATCGTTATATAAATATACCGTAATTTTCGCCGGCATCTCGTATACTTATCAAGCATCCTCAACGCCAAGTCAATTATATATGTATGGGCGTATTTTGCATCAATAAGCCGCAAACGATACCACGTAAGGTTCCAATGACGATTATGAATGATTGATCTATAACGGGACCCATGGGGCCTTGAACTCCGCTTGAGTGTAATCTAATTGACGAAGCTAAATTTTAAACGTTTAAGGAAATACGCTTGAATTGTTATTACTCTTATCAATTAACTACTCTGAGCTCACGTCTTCGTCTGGCTGAGAGATCAATTAATACATTTTTTAAATGCTGAACTTACTTTTGGGAGATTTCATTTCATCAGAAATGAGCTAGCAATCTTCCTTTCTTTGACTTAAGTATCTAATCTCACAATAGACTATGTAACTATATGGTTTGTGTAAAAAATCATTTAAGTAATGTCTTGGTTTATTATTATTTTAATAATAATTTAATTATATATTCATTAAAAACATTTTTCATCTAATAACAATATCTAGAAGGTTTTCAATGCGTTTTTTATTTAAATAATACTTTATAACAGCATACATTTTATCTGTGAAATAATTATAATTATTAAACCTAACCGCGTAACCTTATCGATAATTTAAAACCGATAGTTATAACATGTCGCTTTTATTTCTGCGTCGAGCTGTGTCCATATTTGAACAAGCGGTCATTGAGCTCACCGTTATCACACTATCAATATTTAAATTAAATAATCTGATGTATTACTCCCAATTATTGTAATAAACTCATCAACCTATTTCTTTCCTGCAAATATTACTTGAGTGTAGATTGTTTAGGTTCAAAATAATGCTTCTGTTTTTTGAACAAATGCATATTGTCTAGAAAAGAACAGCTGGGATAGCAATCGTTGTCAGCTTTGCATTAGCTGCAATTAGGTCAATTTTACATTTCCGATGTTAGGATCTAATTTATTAGAATCGTAACACTTTGTTTTACTCGCCTATATAATATACGTAGATGAAATTATCTATGTAGGCATAGTAACCTATTTTTTCTAATACTGTTTGTATTCTCGATTTATATTGGTAATTCGCATATACTTGAAATATCTCCGTGTAAGATAGTACAGTTTTCGTGGACGATAGCGCTCGACCGGCGCACGCGCAGTCTGATATTGCTCTAGAAGCGAGCATGTTGCGTCGATCCTCTGACAGTTGTGTAGATTAACGGGGTTTCGTTAACTTTAAACGGACGTGAACTTTATAAAATAAACATCTCTTCATATTGGGTAAGCCGATTTCTGCTTTAAACTTTATCCGTAGCAATTATACCGTTCATAAATATTAATTTCTCAAAAGTTCTCAATCCTGCAACTATAAGTGCCGTGTTACATGTATGAGTTAAAATCCGAAATATTCATAATTCATTTTTAATTCATGTGTATCTAAGTGCGTATGTGTATTAGAAATTGATTATGGCTATTTAACTGCGTAAAAAACTTTTTAGTGAAATTCCTGAATTAAAGAATTTCCTATAATGTTCTTAAAATGTGGATCTAAAATCCATTAAGAATCTCATCTGTTTAGATTATCTTTTAAATTCTCTTTAAATAATATTTGCATATAATAGTTTTATACTGTTGGGCAGCGGGATAGGGGTTTCCTGTCAGATTAGTTCGTAGTTCACTACGCAAGCCCAGTACTAATTGGTAGACATGGGTATATTTAAGACCTCTTGGGTATATTGGTGTCCCTAATTAATTATAATTAATTTACTGCTATTCCGGAGTGCGAACCTCGGAGCTTAGAATGACAGATCGAAATTTATACCTCTAAGCTATCGCTGTATTCTTGCGTGCGCGGTCCAATTTTATTTATTGCCAGCTTTGCAAAAATAAGTCAATAAATGATGATACAATAATAGCATAACTTGATTTAAGACTTGAAGCTACAACTATAGGCGAGAAAATTCCTACATTACATTTGAAGTAGTATAAATGAAGTAAATCGTAGTAGATTGATATGTAATGTTGTCCCTGTAGTACCGGGACCAGAATAGGGCTATGGTATCTGCCTGTCGTAAGAGGCGACTAAAAGGGGCTTCCGGGGTTGTTGGCGGCTAGAGTGGGAGCTCAAAACGTCCAGTCAAGCTGCCTCGAGAAGCACGATGGCATTTGTCGAAGATTCGGTGAGCGCTAATGCTCACCGTGAAATAAACAAAAAGAGCCAACTTACTTGAATGACTCCGGTTGCGATCCGTTGGGGATCCCGGAGCCCTCCACACAGACTGAGGACGGCCACCG
Source organism: Cecropterus toxeus (assembly GCA_018249875.1). Lineage (NCBI taxonomy): Eukaryota > Metazoa > Arthropoda > Insecta > Lepidoptera > Hesperiidae > Cecropterus > Cecropterus toxeus. The sequence continues at coordinate 8,034 of DWNE01004451.1, forward strand.
AAGTGGTTTTAGTGCGGTACAAATCCCACATAACCCGGCATCTCTCCCACGACGTCGAGTACCTTTTAAAGGTTTCCCCTCGAGAACAAAAAAAAAAATGTAATGTATCCATTAATTCAAATATTTTCAAACTTTGTTTATCAATGATGTATTCTACTAAAATCGTAGTTTGTTCGACCGGAACTGTTTACGTTGGAGTAGTTTTTAGAATATTTCTCTTTGAAATCAGTCGTAAGTAAACTGATTTGATATAATAAATCAAAGGGGCTACATGCCGCCCACGTTAAGTGCCGGTTGTCACCGGTCTGTGGTCTTAATTATATTTCCCGCAATCCATATTAAACTGTTAGATGTTCTGACATCCTTGTTTATCTACAAATAATAAAAGCAATTTAGGTCAATGTTTCTCACTAACTTTGGTGTATTTATAATTTGTTTTGCAATGATTGCAATTTGCAAATATGCTTATAAAATAATCGATTAAGAGTTAATGTTTCATATATTTACATGAATTTACTTGAATGATAAATTCTGTATTAAAATAAAGAGATACAGACTACATTATGCCCCTATTCTAGGAATAAATAATTAATATGCTCCGTTAATATAAATGTACCATTTGCAGATGAGTAAATATTTATTAAGCTCAATCACTGTTTCCATTTCCATAAATATTATTTCTCTGTTGTAGTCTGTATTTTATTTCCATAAATATTAGTGTAAATATGAAAACGATATATTCTTTTCTTTAGGATCACTTACAATATCTCCACATTAATTAATTACTTTGTATCGGAATATTCTGTCATGAGAATGTAGCTACTAAGCATAGTGTATAGTCAAATAGTTTCAGTTATTCTTTTAAAGACCAGCAATTCCGATTAAAATACTTTTTATGGTGTGCGGAGAAGGTTTTCTAAGAAATGCAGATGAAATCTTAGGTTAAATTTACAGTCGTCGTTAGTATTTTTTTAAAAGGTTGGTACCCAAATTCTGTGTCCACATTAGCTTATTTTTTTCGTGGATGGTGATTAGTTAGGGATCAAAAGGTTTTATAAGAGATTCATTTCAAAATTCTTTGCTGTATTTACCGAAGTATCGTTTGGGCGGCTGCGGTGTCGTAGAGGGTCTTCCCCTTAAACAAAAAAAAAATTCACGGATAACATCATTTTTTGTTAACTATAGGTTCCTCATCAAATGATGAATTAAAACTATTTTTAACCTCAATCAGATAATTATAATATCTATATTATCTATATTATCTAAGTAATGATATATGGAGACTTCCGCCTAATTGCCTCGAATCCGAGATTAACGCGGTGCATCTGAAAGGTGGTAAAACCAGTGTGGTTTAATGGTGGTACCTTTCCAGTGCCAGACTTATTTCTATCGTGAAGCTGTTCTTGTTTCAGTGGAAAGATGTATACGTTTATGGATATATATGAGGCGATTTTCGACTTCTGGTAGAACACCTGTTCCTTATGGAGTTGGTTAAAGATGTTCATGGGCGGCAGTGACCGTTAGTCATCAATTAGCCCGCATATTATGTTTATCCTTCTAACTTATAGAAAAAGATAGCTAACGAGATAAACGATATTAAATTTATAGTTTCTTGTATATCTTACAGTTGTTCAAGGAAATATATTGCAGTATGACCGTAGACTTATTAATCTGCTTAGTTAGTGGAACTCTAGTGGCGCCGCTAATCTGTGTTGATTAAACGTTAGAACTAGAAAGTTGTAACCATGTTGTACGAAGTATATAAAAGTTATGTCTCCTATATTTTATATATTGATAACAGAATACATACGGCACATATTGAAAGAGTAATAGGTACACTAAATGTAAAACTAAATAAAGATTTAATAAATTTTAGTAAACGTTATTGGATATTTTTGGAAGTTACGTTTAACATATTATTCTTGTATTTCTCTTTGTTATTAAGATTTAGTTTATCATAATGGTCTATATTTTATTTTTCACTTAGACGTATGAGTCACTGTAGATAAAAGTTCATAACGTAGTACGAGATAAAAGTTAAAATAATAATTAAATTCTGATGTGTAAAAAATTAAAAATATCAACATTATTATAGAATAGTATTTTAGTATAATCTTAATATTTTGTGAGCTATTGCCTCACAATTGATTTAACACAAAATACAGATTATGTGGTCGTGTACATAATATGATTTTAGTGTGCTTGTTGTAACGGTTTTAAGGTAATAGTTTATTTGAAATGTTAGTAGTAAAGTTGTTGAGAAGAGCACATCTAAAGTAAGTAATAATAAATAGATCAAGTGCGAGTCGGACTCGCAGGCGAAGGCTTCCGTAACGTTATGGACAAAAAATGGCAAAATAATATCTGTTGTTGGGAGCAAATAATAATATTTAAGGGGAGCCGCCCTTAAATATTTGTTTTATTTAATTGAACTAATAATTGCTAAAGTCAAAAAATATATATATATATATATATATATTCTATGTATATTTCAAGCGTCTCCCTGTTGCCGTTAATATCAAGCAAACAATGCCGTTTGTTGTATGGGGGCCCCCTTAGCAATAGAAATACATAATCTGTGAAAATTTCTACTGTCTAGCTGTCATGGTTTATGGGATACAGCCTGGTAGCTAACGGTCAGACGGAGACGGATAGCGGAGTCTTGGTAATAAGGTTCCATTTTTACCCATTGAGTAGGGAACCCTAACAATAAATTGTAACAGAAATTTCCAATTTATTTCATTTAGAAATCGTAAATATAAAAAAAGTACTTGAATATAATAGTTATTTCATAATAATAAATTCTTAACCGTATAACTTTCATAATATTGCCTACTTTTATTTTTACCCAGGGATTAATAGAATAAATTTCAATATAGGGATCGTTCACTTGTAAAATAAATCAAGAATGTTTTGTGTGAAGGTACCACGCTATACGGGAGAGCGTAAGTTATGAAAGCCGAAATAAATGTACTTGGAAATAAATTAGATTTCGTATGAATAAAGAATTAAATGCTGACTAATGAAAAAAAAATAAAGGACTTTTAAATTTAATTTAGCAATGATAATAAAAGAACTTACATAAAAATTTATAAAAAACCTCAACTTTTAAAATATTCAAAGAGCGCAATTCAATTCAATCGGATCTGTGCAAGACCTTTATTTAAATTGAAAATTAACTGACGATAACGACTGAACAGATGTGTTATAAATAAATCATCTTTCTAAAAAAAAGATTTATTCGTTTACAAGCGACAATGCCACAGATTTATACGAAGATAGATACGTCAAACTAAACTAAGAGCTAAAAAGCAATAATAATAATTACTGTGCCATTATTGATACGATAATTACGAAGATTGATCAATAAATAATAATATATGCGTTCATGTGATAGCTACAAGGAGTGATGGATGGAGATATGCATCACTCTTTATAACTATCGGGCATGGCCAAGGGGGGGTAAAATACTGAATATCTATAGTTTTTTTAAAGCCGTGATCGTTTTGAAGGTTTTCCTGTAATCTACAAGTAAACATTAATCCTATTTTCTTATTTTTTTATCTCAGTGATTTACGTTAATTTCCCTAGAAATCTTTAAAATAACTTTTTCAGTATTTTTAAAACTAAATACTTAGTATCCTCGTATCAAGACTTTCAATTTGATATATCACATTGCGCAGTCTGAAACAAAGTGCCTAATTTGGTCCTTGATTGACAAACAGGCAGACATCCGTGATCTAAAACGGTCCCGTTTGTACGTTTTTACCTACGGAATTCTAAGTAAATTATGCGAAATAAAGATGATTCCATATTTTTACGTTGTAACATAACTTTGAGGTGTACTTATTTCAAAAATCCTGTCACGATTGAAGTATTTGCATATTTAGCACAATCCGACGATTGGGTAATTATGTAATTACAGTGTACTGAAAATGCTAAAATTCCAGCTTCGAATTTTTATTTTGTGGCGTTTGGTTTTTCAAGTATGAAAGGCATAATTCACTTGAATTTAGTAATATTTATTTATATAACATGCTATTTATTCATCAATATTACAACGGGCAAGAAGAGTCATTCGAAAATGTACATATATATGTTTTTATATTAAAACTACATGCCAATAACCATAATATTAAATTCAACATAATTACACGGCTATGTTTCATAAAGCTATCATGGCTCTCCATTAATAGCGATAAAGTTTAATATGATGTAGCCACAAGACAGGAACATTGTTCAAACATTTGAATAGTAATGAGTAAAGTTTTGTTGAACTATCACGAATACACGTGTCTGATATCAATTGTTCTGCCCTGAACTGGACTAAAAGAACTTTAATTAGCAGCAACAGTCGTATTATACAAATTCCACTTTCTTCACTGTAAGCCGCACTCTAGTATTAAGCCTATGTCGTTAGTGCCATGGAAAAACATATCGACGAATTCACGAAAACCCAGGATATAAATCAGAATTCGTCATTCAGACGCCTGTCTGGCCAGGAATCGAACTCTGCGTATCAGGCCATGGTATGTTGGCCGCTCTGCCATGAGGAGCGGTAAATATTTATGTTAAGTAAATGCTATAAATAAATAAGTTTACGCGTTAAATTACATCTAATAATAATGAGATTCAAAATATATATATATACGTGACTAATAGATAACCTCTTTCCTTTGAAAAGTCGGTTAAAAATTCACAAACCGTTTATTGCTCTTTATGTCCCAGAGAGAAAAGAGTAACCTACTGGAGACGGTTACTTCTATTAAGCCTTATACTTAGTAACTATGTTTTATTGTATTATCCTTTTGACTGCTCACTGATTTTCTTAACTTACTTTAAATAATTATTATCTACTGATTCCCCTCGAAGTGACGTGGTTTCGATACCGTTTACCGCCACACTTTCATTTATAATACAATCACAGGGAAATCTAATGCAGAGTTATGACTGAAAAGGGTTATTCGTTATTTATTAATAAAAATGTATAATTTAAGACAAATTTAAGGGTACACGTGATAAAGCGGGCCCAAAGGGATAAAATTTGTGAGTACGTACCTACTATTTTTTTCCTTTTATGTTGTTACTCAAACCAACAGAGTTTTAACACCCTCGCGCCACATGAAACAACCTTCCTCATTATAAATGTTCACTGATGGCCTGAACGTGCCTGCAAAATTCATTGCCGCGCCCTTTTCAACTGTAAGATTGCGTAGTCAAATTAGGAAATTCTTCCATCTACCCCATGTAATTACGGTGTGATTTCGGTATTTGGACACTTGGCAACGGCCAGCCTTGAACTTGGCATTCTTGCCTGGTTTTACATTTAATTGCACATAAAGTTCGCATACTAAATGTTTGAGTTTATGTCGGCGTATCAAGATTAGGATTAGTTAGTACCAAAACAGTGGAACATAATTTCGCTAGTGTGATGTGAATATAAAAAATTACGCTTGTTACGTAGTCGGCGCTGAAATACTTATGAAACGTTCATCTAAAAATATAATGAGTTATGGAGTCTACATATCATCGTATTTGCTCTTTTTAAATCTTCTAGTTAGAAACTCGTGTTGTAGAGTACACATTAATACAATTTAATGTTACTGAATTATTTACATCTTGCGTATAAATAAAATATTATGAAGATGAGTATTTAAGAGCTATTTAATGTACGTATTTGCATACGTAATTTTCTGTATCTCAAAGATATATCAATGTTAGGTCTTTAAAGTAGCTTGTATAACATATCATATACTCGTAATTATTGTAAGTACCTATGAATTTAATATGCACGAACGCTAATTTTTCGCAGTGGTTAAACGTATAAAATTTTATTTTAGTTCCAGGGACAAATTCTCTTGCTATAAGTGTACATAATATATACGAGTAGGCTACTATTTAAGCTAATAAACGGCTTACAATTTTATTACGCTATCGATTTAATTAACAGGAAAATGACCCGCTTAGTCATTTGATAGTCTACAATTCTTTCAGTCGTAAATTCATTTTTGCGTCGCGCAAGAATTTGTGGAAGATGACAATTAATTTATGAGTAATTTATGCAAGAGGTGACGACAAGTCATTTGTCCAAGGCCCGGAATCCTGGGTTTGGGCCGTGATGCGTAAATTTATGATCGTGTTCAACTAACCGTGGTCGTTCATTGCGTAACGTTACATATGGGATGCGCGTAGATTTCCGGGTTTGATAACATTTTCGTTTGTTCCTTTTGTCTTTTATTAAAGTTTATATAGTAGCTTTGGAGCACCCATAGCGGAACGGAACCGCTTCCGACTATTATACTAAAAAGTTTTTCGAAAGGCCAACTAGGCATACTATGTAAAGCAGGCAAATATGTGATCTGATCACATGAGTAAAAAGCAATTTATAAAAGAATCAAGAGTAAATGTTATTTTTTTTCTCAGGTTAAACAAAAAAAAAAACTATTCCTATTAAATTTTATAACAACATAGGAATTGTTTTTTCATTAATTTACTTTAATTCATACCTTAAAATGTAAAATGTAATAATTTTTTGCCCTTTACTGGACATTTTTCAACAGATTTTTTAGAAACCGATTACTTTGTTGTATCAGTTTTAGGGCTCCAAATTTTTTTAAGCATTTGCCTTTTAGATCCGCCATTAAAAACAAAAAAAAATTAACATAGAATAGAAACCGACTTCAATTTTGGTGACATTGAAGTCGGTGTCTAAGCAATAAAATAATTTAAATATATGTTGATTTCTTACGTACACAGTTAGTGCATAGTCCCGAAGTCGGTGCTCAACATAGTTTGTTAGATTACAACGAAGAATCTATGTCCTACAAGTATATGAGCGCCGACTTCAGAACTATGCACTTTGTACTGTGTATGCAACGATGCTTTCACAATTTCACTAAAATAGTTGCCATCTTTAAATAGCGAAATATATTGAAACCAAAATTAGCATATAGACTGACCAGTTAAAATATACTATATCCATACAAAATTTCATACAAAGCGGCCCAGTGGTTCTAGCGTTGAATATAACTTGGATTATAATAAACACTCACACGCTTTCTACACTCATAGCCCCACATTAGGATTTTCTCCTGTGTCGTGGGTACCATGGACACACAAAGACGAATAC
>DWNE01004452.1:0-15160 GCA_018249875.1 Cecropterus toxeus
GTCTGGCCGGGAATCGAACCCGGGACCCACTGCGCGTCAGACCGGTATGGTGACCGCTCTGCCACGTTAGTCGTGGGTACTATTCCATTCGTTAAAAAAATTAAAACACGAGTATGGGTTGTGGTCGCCTCATAAATGAGCCGGCAACCGCACCCTTCCAGCGAAGTTGACGAAATAAGTCTGAACTGAAATGTCTATCATTTCCAGGATAGTAAAGAATGAAGTATCTGATCGGTTTCTGCCTTGTTGGTACTTATGTGATAGTTTTTATGAAATTTTAAAATCTTAATTTAACTTATATTACTTAGAGATCTGAGATATGAACGGTTGTGGAATGAACAATAATATCAAATTAGAATATTTTTACATATGGAGTGATTTGTAAATGATAAACATTTTGATTTGTATCATGTCATTTATTTTGTTCAGAATGTCACAGCGCACTTAAGGGCGGAACTTATTACTATTTTTTCTTAATTCTAAACCCTGGTTATCTAACTTAACTTACATTACTATCTACTACAATCATTTAAGTGTTTTGAGTATAAAAAAGTCAAAAATTACAGTAAATTTGTTCTTAATACAACAATTCTAGGTGCCCAAGAAATAATTTACTTAAAAAAACATTTTATCCCTAAAAATAGGTAAATTTTGAAACAATCACTTATTTTACGTACAAGTAACACGATGTCAATATTTTTTTATAACATACTTAGGCCTAACGCATATAGTATACAACTTTTAGTTGTACGTTAAAGCAGTGAAATGTATGTAGCTCTACATAAGACAAACTAGAAAGAGTTGTTCGACAAAAAATAACATCGAACGCATTTTGATGAATAGTCGTACAACTGTTGTTCGATAGTTGAATGTGTGTTGCCTCGACTAAACAATCGATTCACGACTATTCACAGACGACTGATAAATAAACAAAACTAGAAAATTAGTACATTAATACATACATTGTATTGACTGTATGCGCATTATATTCCATTAAACTGTTTGATCGTCATGAAAGTCGCACAAACACAAATTTGACTAAAGTATTTGATTGAAATAAAGTTGCGCTAGGCATAACTTTTCATTATATATAGTCATTCTTAATTAATAATCCTAAAATAGTCTTGTACAATGTTCTGTTTATCATGAGAATAGAGAGGTTATGTTAGCGGCTGAAACTAATTCTTTGTTTGATTTTAACAATACTAATTTCAACTGGCAAATACCACAGATTTAGAGTATCCATATGCAGTACATCTTCACAAATGAGGATATGCCACCTGAAATTGACTAAGGAGTTTCTGCTTAATACCTACTTTGATTTTAAATTGGCAAGTACTTCAGAATCTTAGTTTATATCGGCTTGCATCATCAAGTAGTTGGAACCAAAATCTTTGCCGCAGTCAGCCAAAATCTTTGCAAAACAAATCGGCAGTCTTGGAGCCAAGCATCCATAAATAAGGCCATTGCAGCTTTGAAGTAAACTAAAAATGGGATGGGAATAAGCCGCAAAACGATGAGAATTCCTCAGGCGACGCTTAGTTTTCTAAGCGTCGCCTGAGGAATGCACTCGATATGTACAAAACGTGGAACACATTAAGTTTTTGAAATCACGACTTTTTGGATTGACGCGTTCATCACTTCAAGAGTTGTGAACTAACGAGAAAGTATCGTTTCGATTTGTTCTCTTTGGGCTCATGCCTGTTGATATCCCTAAGAAGACCAAACAATTTATTTGTGAATTGTGTTCTTAAAATTTTAGTATGTCATTATGTCCTTACTTTGTATGACATTTTGTCCGTAGTATATGGACAAAATGGTTTTCGTTAATGGTTACATTTGTTCTTAACATACATTGTATTGTAGATTCTACTTAATTAAAATGCTGTGTTACTAATAGTCAATGAGTCTAAGATTAGTCAGAACCAATGAGATTGATTATAATTACATTAAATAAATAAATACGATTAAAAAACAAAACACTATGTCATTTTGTCCGTACTTCCCTTATATGTTGGGTGTCATACAATTTTGTTCTAGGAAAGACCTACGTCCAGTAGTAGACTTGAAGGTCAACACATGTAATCGGGTAGATTGACTTCGGTGTCTTCCTTTTAAAAGGTTGTTCATCTGTAGATTAAAAATGCATCGTAAAATTTTGTTCTAGGGAAGACCTATGAACAGCAGGAGACCTGAAGGTCAACACGTATAGTTGGGGGGTTTGATTTCGATGACTTTCTTGGGCGGTTATTCGTTTGTGCTGATTGACAATGAGCATGATCTATGTCTAAAATTATGTTCTCTGACAGACTTATCCAGTAGATCTGCAGGTTAACACGCCTGGTCAGGTAGACTGACTTCGACAGCTTGGTTCTAGAGGAGGCGATTCCAGGCCGTACGGAAGTCTAAATGAGTTTGGACTTTACGGTTTTTGATTCTTCGTGTGCTCGTCTTTCTGTGAGTTTGTGTAACTTGTGATGAGCGAGTTCCCAGGGTGGGTCTGTGGGTGTAAACCGTGATTTGTTTAAAACATCTGAATATTGAAGAAGTATCTCCGAGAAATTGCGTTGAATATCTCGTTCTTTTTTCATCAGATTAAAGTAGCAAATGAGCATGTAGGTTTCCTGATGGCGAGTAGTTTCTGCCGCCCATGGATATATGCATATATCCATGGGCACCTAACCTCTCATAACATTACTCTTATTTAAGGTTGGCCAGAGGCGTTGCTACACCTGAGTACTAAGTAATATTAAATTAGATCGCCTCGCTAAAGTATGTCTCCCTTACAATACCCTTCAACCAGACCACAACAGCGCTAAACCATTAAAAGGCATAAATAGGTGTGGCAGTAGTTCTTTCTGAGTTAAAACATATAGTTCCTTCTCCACTATTTTCTTATCACTCTTATTAAAGTGAAACTTCTTTAGAATCCTTGCGATTTGAAACTCGATGAAACGAAACTAGATGGCGCTGCACCTCTATCTGAATCACGCGAACGATTTTACTTCGTATTGTATAATGACTCAAGTTTGGTATATACGAAATGAGATTTCCGAATGACCTGCAGTGATTACTTAACCGAATTTTTTTCAAAAGCATAAGTCTTAATAACCTTGCGCTTGGAAATATTTTATTTATTATTATTATTAAGTGTCACATCGCAGTGTGAGAATTGCACACACTTTTTTTAACCGACTTCAAAAAGGTGGAGATTCTCAATTCGTCTGTATTTCGCCTCATATACTTGTAGGACAAAGATTCGTCGTTGTAATCTAACAAAATATGTGGAGCGCCGATTTCGAGACTATGCACTATGTACTGTGTATGTAAGAAACCGACATATATTTAAATTATTTTTCTCCTTTTTGGTGACATTGAAGTCGGTTTCTATTTATTTGTAATATTTTTTTTTGTTACATTAGTCTAATTTCGAAAATAATTACCTAATTCCATAATTTAGTGCCGTAACTGTTCTTGTATCCACGGCATCAACTTCGCAATGTCAGTGAACACCACGAAATGACTGGGGTCGCATCTGTTCTCGTTTGACCGCGCCACTGTTAAGGACACGAGCCCGCGGACGTACCAAGAGCCATCAATGTTGAAGACCATACCACCACCACTATCTCCATTGCAAACAGATGTTCCTGAAAGTAAAATTGTTTCTATTAAGTCAAAAGTCAAAATCAGATGTTATGTAGATCTATCTTATGTAGAGTGTGTTTTTTTTGTTTGAACGTGTTAGTTCCTTGAGGTACTGGTCAATTTTGAATGAATCTTTTTGAATGAGATAGGTCATGTATTTGGAAAGGCTAAACATTTGATTTTCGCCAAATTTATTCCTTATACTAAAATTGCAAGAAAAACACAGTTTTATAGACAGATCTATGTTTTTGTAGATGTTTTTCTAAAACAGGATTTAATGAGAGATCTCTGGGTTTGGAACAATTACGGTAAGAAGAAGTAAGTTTGACAAAAATAATACTAAAAATGGATGTATATTTTATGAAGGGCACAAAATTGACCACATCTTGTGAAATAATTCATCCAGCCGTTAAGGGTACAACTCATTCCCAAAAAATTCTGAAAGCAGCCTATTTTCTTTTGGAGTTGGGTAGGTGTAGGCAAAAATCCTTACCGTCTCTGTATCCAGCGCAGTAGGTATAATCCGATGTGAACCGAGCAAAGAAACCACTGTACGACCTGACGCAGGTGTCCTGAGCAACCACAGGCATGGTTACTAAAGTGAGTTCTTCCGTAGCTGATCCTTTATCATCGAAACCCCATCCAACGACCTGAATGAAAAAAACAATTTCACGTTCTTCGGATCGAAAACTTTTCAATGAAGAATTTCGGTGCATAGCATAATACGAAAACGCTAATTTTATAGTTAAAATTAAACAATGTTTTTTTTATTTTTAATGTTGTAATTAGACAATTTAAAATGATAAATAATAGATATATTAAATGATGTAGTTAGTGCACCAGTTTTTAAATTCTAGGAATTTTGTTCTGGTAATAACTATTGCGGCTAAAAAATTTTGCAGCTGAAAATGCAAATTGAAATTTGCGGTTATTCATACAAAGCAGTAAAGTGCTAAGTATGATCGCATGTTGGCTATTGTCACTTTTGTATCACACTGAAGTAGCAAACGATCATGCAGTATTCCTGATGATCATGGACATCTCTAAGTAACTTCACCATATGAAGATATGGAACAGGGGTTTTATCTGAAGTCCATCACAGATGCATTGCTACTCCTTATAGGAGTGCTACCCCTTATAGAGGAGATATTAAGTGGGTCGAGTAACCCGGTCTAAGTAACCGGTAAGTAGCCCGGTTAAGGCGGGTTTCTTTTTGGTCATTTAAGCGAATGTGAAATTTCCCCCGGATTCTTCAAAGCTGGCGATGCATTGGCGACTCCTCTGGTCTACAGACGACGATGACTACTTTCCATGGTAGCTCATCTACCCTATTGTAGGTTTAAGTATAAAAAATGACTCACCGATCCTATCTTCCCGATGACAGTGTTAAGATCATTCAGGTGATCAGGCCACAAGCATGCCGGCCTCACGTACTCTGAAAACCACACAGGCTCCCTCAGTTTCAAGACTGCCAGATCCTTGGCAAACAATGATGGGTTGTATTGTGGATGCACTGTTATTTGGCCCACCTGAAACATGAAAGTAATCATACTATTAAGGTCACTTAGAGGGGGAGGAAAGAGGAGTAGAATTTCCTCAAACCCTAATAAGATAAAGGAGTATTGAGTGTGTATTTTTTTGCAAGAAAGCGTGTCAGATTACAAGAAAACTTAAATGAAGAAAAACATTTAGGTTTCCTAATTTTAAAACATCATATTATGTGCTACGTACTACCCAGATATCTTCGAAATATATTTCACTATATCTAGCCAAGGGGGAGGAGAGAGACGGAAAATCGTTAAATCGTTATTTATAAGTTGATGCTCTTGAAAAGAGTTTTTTTACAAATTTTTCACATGTAAGTACTGCTGTTTCTATTGGTCTTTACAGTGTAATCGAGTTTTGGTAACGAGCCGGAGGCTCAGTCGGGACGAAAAGACTACAGCCTTTCCAGCCCATGCTCCAGAAACCCGGATTCCAAGAACTTAGAAGGGCGCTAGAGGGCGTGAAGGTTCTGGACCCAGCTGTTGCTGGAGTCCTGGCTAACAGCCTCCTGCTAATTTGAAATTGCAGTTTAGCTAAGGGCAATGAATTACGAACCTTGGACCTAAATGAGAAAAAATAGAGCAATACATTGCTTATAAATCTTACCAGTTGTATTTGCACTCCCTCTACCGACTTTCTCAGGTTGTGTTTACCCAGGTATACCAATAAAGTGCTTTCGTCCACTACAGACTTGGAGCCCCTATGGGTGACGCAGTGGGCTACGGTGAGCACGTGCTGTTGACTGACGAGGGTACCACCGCAAATGTATTTGTTGTCGACCGTTTGCTAGAAAATAAATTGCATGAATTATATTGGAACCAAAAAGTTAAAGACAAAGCTATCAGAAATAGTAAGCTGAAGTGGCAATGGGGATGCAACATCGTTTGTAGGACAGACAACCGAAAGCGTCCTTGAATGGATACTTTATCTGGGCAAATTGAGTACAGGTCGCCCCCCGACCAGGTGGACTGATGATGATGACCTAAAGAAGACGGAGGGCTACCGCTGGATACAGCTGTCTCGGGATGTCACTACTCTCTATGATTACAAATGGCCAATGGTCTGTGACACCTGTGTTTTATTCAATTTGATGACAATAAAAATGGTGTCCAAATGTATACTCTGTTGCCGCCTAAATGTGCCGCCCGCAACTTGCGTTCAAGAGTTTTTCACACAGGAAATACATGTTTAATACAAAGCGGTAGATTTTGACGCCTCCCTAGGTGTGCCGCTCGGGGAGATGGTTCTCTCTGCTGTTCCACGCTACGCCACTTCCAAGAATATAAGAATACTCCTTACCGTAGTTCTATCTCGCAGTCGCTACAAACCTGCATATCTCCTGTACAAAAGCAAACACTGTAGTACCGCGTACAATAGTGCACGCAGATTGAGCAACACGTCCGCTATGTATAATATTTTTCACTTACTTGGGCTTGATACAACGCAACTTGCCACGGCCACTGTCCTGGGCGAGTGCGAACTCCGCCGATCACCAACGGATTTGCGTAGCTCTTAACGACCTTGCCACACTCTACCTGGATAGAAATAATAAATAAGCTGCATTAACTAAATAATAAAATAAATAAAATTATTAAAAATAAAAATTTGCAAAGTGGTAGAACGAGTTTGGTTCGACCTGGGAAGTTCTTATTTTTATTAGAATAAAGTACCAAACGAGCGTGCAGTCAACCTGATGGTAAGTGGTAAGTGCCGCGCAAGGACATCTGTAGGCAACTTCACATAGAACAGGGGTGCTATCTGAAGTCGATCACAGATGCGTTGCTACTACTGAGGACTGACTTGGTCGCCTCATGTATAAGTGAGCCGCACCTATTTGTAGCGTGGAACAGGTCTTGCGTTTCGGTAAAAAAGTGTGGTTACCGGCACACTTCCATATGGGGCGACCATTAGTCCTGAGGAGTATCTATGCATACGTGATTGACTTCAGATAGAACCACTTTTCTAGACGAAGCAATTTACAAGTGTGAATGAGCGGCAGTGACTATTTACCATTAGAAGGACTGCATGCTCGTTTGAAAAATCTATTATTACCCCAAATCGAGAAATTTGGGATCAAAGCGCAAGCAATATTTATCGAAGTTATATGCATGTAAATATTTATTAATTGGTACAAAGGTCAAGGAAAACATAACGAGGAAGATCCACGATTTCTTTGAAAAAGTTGAGACTCAAACTAGTTCTCATTTGAGAATTCGTTTGAGTGAGGAGTCTACTAATACGCACTTTGCAAGCGGGATGGACTGTAACTCAAACCTCTCACTGGGAGGAGACCCGTGTCTAGTAATGGGACTTTATCTGTAATGCACCACTCGCCGAAGGATGAAGTTCCATCCGCACCAACTGGACTAGGCGATGGTGACTACTTTCCATCAGGTAGCCCGTCTACCTTATCGTTAGGTTTAAGTATAAAAAAATTGGGTTGACGACGAGACGTCGATTCAATATCACACGGGAGAAGAAAATTAAAAACTAAAAATTAATTACATATCAAACTCAAAAATTGGGCAAATTGATTGAAATACTTGAAACTACGTAACGTAACGTAGTCTATCATCTAGCGAAGTAAAAAGAGAAGATTTCGTATTAGGAAAGGACAAACATACAGATTACGTCACGTTTATAAAATGCTTTAAGAAACTACCCAAAATGCGGACGCAATTTTGTTAATGCGCAGATGCAAATTTCATATTAAGTTCCTTTTTTCGTTTTATCGTGTCTAATGTTCTTTGTAGACCTTAATATGTGTATAATACTGTATTACAAACATTTTTTATAAGAATGAAGTAGCAAAGGAGCATGCAGTCCAGCTGATGGTAAGTGGTTACTGCCGCCCATGGACATATGTTAGCTAATTCATATAGAACAGTTCTATCTAAAGTCGATCACAGATGCGTTGCTACTCCCAAGGTCTTAGATGGTGAGCCGGCAACCACGTCCTTCCACCGGAATCACTTTTATATGAGGCGACCATTACAGTCCTCGGAAGTGGCAAGACATTTGTGGTCGACTTCATATAGATCCCCCGTTCTGTATGAGGTTGCTAACAAATGTCCATGGGCGGCAGTAACACTTCCCATCAGGTGGGCTGCTTGCTTGTTTGCTACCTCATAATAATAAAATAATAAATAAATAAATAAATAGAAAGCACGAATTGCTTTACGCTAGAAATGAGTGTGGCGGTGGTACTTTCCCGGTCGAACTACATTGGTTTTAGCACTTGGAGAACTTGGCTGTTTATACGATATTGGTGGGTCGCTAAAACTCAACTATTAGGGTGCCAAATGTCATTCAAATTCAATTAGTAGTTTTTGTAAAAGTAAAAAAAAGACACGTACATCCTGAAAAAATTTAGCATTTAGGTATATTTAATAAGATTTCTATAATGCTAGAATTCAACCTTTAGCTTCCAATTAGCCTTTTAAAAAAAACCAGTTTAATTATGACAGTGCATTGATGCGTCAGACCACAGAAAATTAATATATGTAACGGCGCAAGTCGGTATGGAAATCATGTAATACTAGCTGATGTGCTCGTGCTTCTACGGGACGCCATCTTTAAATAGTGCAAAATATCGAATTTAAAAAGCCTAAAACTTGACCAGCAGCGGTGATAAGCTACACCCATGCTAAAGTTCATATAAATCGGACCAGTGGCTTTTGCGGCATTGAGTCACAAAACACATCACACACCATCTCATTTTTATACACTAAGTATAGATTAAGATCGTGAGAAAATCTGCACATCTGAGAGTTCTTTAAAAAAAAAAGAGTTTTCAAAGATGTGTGTCGTCTAACAATTCGCACTTGGCCAGCGCGATAGACTATGGCCTAAAACTCTCTTACTCTAAGAGAAGAGACGCGCCCAGCAGTGGGACAATAATGGCTTTACGATGATAGATAAAGATATATCATTATACATAGTAATAATGCTTATAAATGTATATCCGTCGCTGTCCCTGAGGACTAAATTGGCACGTCTCACGTGCTTTTCACCCTTAAAATCAGATCGTAGAGGTTATAAAACTAAATTAGACGTGACGTTGGCGAGTAGCGCTAAGGTCATAGACTAACCCAAGGAAGGTAGACTAATCTAAAGATTTTTTACAGAACTTTCATGCATGTTTGTCTTACTGTTGGGCAAGGTTTTTTTAGAGCAGAAGGGCTTAGGCCATTTTTCTCCCGACTAGCAAAAGGAAGGAAGACTAAACACAGTTTAAAGATTTTTTTACAGAACTTCCATGCATGTAGGTATTTTTACGACGTTTTCCTCCATCGTTAAAGCAAATGTTAAGTATTGTTAACCCCAGCGTAATAGGTTAAATCGCAAACCACTAGGATTTTTATATTGAAGTAGTAAACGAAGATACAGTTCATTTGCATGAAGTGGCCACTCTTATTTATGTACATCTGTTACAACCCTAGATAAGAGTAATACCGCTAAGATTGAGGTTAAAATTGGATAGGTAGGCCAATACCGTCTTTACCATAAGGGCACATGGGGCCAGTGCCGAGGGCCCCCATCCTCAGGGGCCCCGAAGAACCGACTATTTCTGTCCCTTTTTTTCTGGTCGTTAAGTTAGATATTCTTTTTTTTCTTTTGCTGTATAATTATTTTCTTCGGAGTTACAGGTCGTTGAAAATTTAGATTTTTTTAATACCCCTTAATTTTCGTGACTAGTTTATTTGATTGCCCATAATAAAGCAGATCGGCTTGAAATAAAATTAATGTATAATTTGATTTCTTTTCATTCTAAAAGGGCCCCGAATTCTTGTGTGCCCAAGGGCCCCAACATAGTCTAAGACGGCCCTGGGTACCGCTAAGGATTGAAAGAAGATAAGGTTCAAGCGCTAGTCTTGTCTAAGATGTCTCTTAGCATCTTTCAAACCAGAATAGCAGTTCTTAACACAGCTATTTAGGACAAATAGGTGTGGCGGTGGTAACTTCGAATTCGATCAGAAATCCTTGTTCGTCTACCACCTACAACTCTTCCATGTTTAAATATTATTATTTAGATTTTTAGATTCAATGAGAACTTAATTCTACTTACATCTTGTGGTCTGTTCAATCTGATGCTGCTAGTACCACTGTTGCTTGTCCCTGAGTTTTCTGGCAAAATGAAGACCAGCCCGCCTCCAGGGAAAAAATCGTTTGAACTCGGTCTCCTGGAAATAGTTGTACATACAACTAGATCTATTCAATAAAAAAAAAACAAAATAACCCAATTTTTGAATTGATGATGACAAATGATGATACTATATTTTGTTAATAGTCATGTTAATGCAGCATGCATTGCATGAATAACACAATTCAAAATTCATTAATTTGAAGTTTTGAACCCCACTGTGGTTCATGGTCTTTTAATTTTCATAACTCTAACTTCATTTAATTTTTAGCTGGCAATCCTGTAAAATTAGCGTTATTTTGTTGTTTTGTTTTTCATGCAAGCGATAAGCTGTTCAAGAAAATTTTCACGATAAAAAAATGTTAACTGAAATAGACAAAATAAGCTCAATAAATTAAACATTTTCTAATTATTAGAACAATAGTCATAACGACTAAATAACGTCTAGGTAGCTTGCCGATCGTTTTTGTGGTGTTTTTTAATTGGCTACAATCACGTATCAAGGAAAATATCGCGAAGAAACCGACACACCTGAGAAATCTTAATAAATTGTTTTAACACTATTATAACTCATACTCTGTCTGTGCTAATCAATGGTCAAAATCCTCATTCTGGCAGGAGACTCGTGCTTACCACTAAGTAAATAAGACTAACATAGTAACAACATCTCTGACCCTGTAGTTCCGATATCACACTAGGGCTACGGCATCTCTTGACTGACGTAAGAGGGGACTAAAATGGGGCTCTCAGGGTTGCGGGCGGCAAAGATAAGAGCTCCAACCGTCCAGTGAGTGCGCCCAAGAGGGACGTCGAAGACCGATTCCGTCTTAAACACCAGAAAAAACGGTGAGCGTAAATGCTCATCGGGGAAGAGCACGAATGGGGCATCGCACTTGGAGGACTCTGATTATGTTCCGACGGACATCGCGGATTTTTCCACGAAGCGACGGAGACGGACTGTGTTTAATGTGGTCAAAATCCCACATAAATGCTTTTTGAAGTTTTCGCTGAAAAATGATAGGGAACTATAATGGCCAGTATTGCTGTTTAAAAATCCAGAGATCACCATCCCGGAAAATCGCCAGGGTTTGGATATATGGTTTCGGCTATATAAAATAAAGCAAACTAAAGCTAGACAGCTTATGAATCTCAAAGGAAATGGACATATCAAAACCTTGATTCATTGACGAACAAGTTATTTTTTAAAAAGTTTGCAAGGTGAAGTGATAATATTTGAGCTCAAGATTCCTTGAGTAATATCTAAGAAGAAATTTGTTCCATCCACTTGGTGCCGGAATCGGGATTTGAAACGCGATAAAACAAAAGTTCCTTACAAAGTTACATTACAACTAGATGGTGCTGTAACCAATTTTGGATCAAGAAACGATCTTACTTCGTAGCTTGTGTAAGAGCTCAATTTTGGTATATGCAAAAAAGTATGTCCGGATTAGAGATTACTTTGTTGATTTTTGAGAAGCATAAGTTTTATAATAAAATGGGACACCCTGCGAAACTAACCGCATACAATGACGGTCGCATCGTGACGGTCGGTAGCAGCATCAGGGAGTTATGCCCGAACATACATAAAAAAAAAATATATATGTGACGAATAAATAACCTCTCTTCCTTTGGCAAGTCGGTTAAAAACTTATGTTCACATCTGCCATGTGTGAATTGCAGGCGCAAGTTTTTTCTTGTTATTTCTCCATCCGAATGAATATTTGTACCCACCTGTTATCGTCATAGAAGTCGTCAAACGTTGTGGTTGTCCGGCGAGTGGCAAGTTGAAAATCTTGCTGGGGTGTGACGCTTTGAACTTGACCTTGTCCTCTCTCGCTGTTAAAAAATTGGCTGTCTGTAAAGTCGGTACACGGACGACAGTTTTACGAAAAACTGCATACTTTTATGAATTGAATTGAATTATTATCATTGAATTATCATTCTTTTGTGTAATACAAATAAACATTTAATTGAAAATTATATTTTTTCGATAAATTAACATTTATTTACACTTGTTATAATATTTCAAATATTTTTTCCACGCTTTCGCTTGCACGTCCGGACTCAGGCGGAACGTGACACATTTTCGTGCGTGCAGCCGGTGTTTATCGATTTATAAGACGTTATCACGTCTAAAGTTAGCAACTAAGTGAAAAAGTTACTAGAATACATCTATCATTAATTTCATTAGAATATGTAAAGTTGAGACTACACATGCGTGATATAGACACACACGCATAACTCGCTGCAGTCTCTTCGTGACCTGTAAACGTGTGAAGTACGGAAAATATATTTTTAATTTCTTTAATTCTATATAGCGGTTATGATTTTATGAGATTTTCCAAACTGTGACAAACAGATTTTTATTTATATATTTTTTTTAACTTAAAGAAATGTTTTTTATTACTTACTATCAGTTTTTTCAAGTACTTTTTTGAATTGAATGTAAGTAATAAATAGTACAAAATATATGTATATAGAAACCAAAAGTAGCCTAAATGCTGTATGATGAAGGGTAACCAGGTTCACCTTATATCGGACCAGTGGATCTTGCGTAATGAATAACAAACGTACACACACATCAACATATTAGTATAAATGTACGGATATTCTTTACTAAAATGTAAAAATAATATATTCACCAAAAATGTTTAGAAGGGGATTTTACTTACATGCTGTATGGATTTACAACACTTTGATCGTGTGGCGGAGGAGTTTGAGAATAAACCGGTCCTTCTCCTGCCGGTTGGCCGAAGACCGGCCTCGTATTAGGTCTATCCTTTGGGTTTATCGCTGGCCTGGTATTCTGTGGCTGTTGTCCGAAGTTAGGTCTTGATCTAACCGTAGATACCGTCCATTCTTGTTTCGGTCTTTCAGTAACCTCAGTAGACGCCGGTTTATTCAATATCGTGTCTGGAGTATCGTTTGTTGGACCAGGATTATCAGCATTGCAGATTTCTCTACCATTCAGTCGTATCGAGTGCAACCTTGGCACTTTATTCAGCGGGTTATATTGGACAAAGAAACGTACAGATTCAGGTTTGTCAGGCTGTATTTTCATTTGTGTATTCTCCACTTTGAAGTCAGAGTTATCTGAAGTGGTGACGAGGCCTAGCCAATTCTGCAATCAATTTCATGAGACCAATAAGAAGATACATTTTCGCGAGTTTGTTCAAATATAATTATTATTTAAAGTCGTGTGCTAGTGTGCATAGGTATAATGGCACCGTTCCTGTTGGATTACAATAGGGCTACAGTCTGACACAAGGGGCGACTAAAATGGGGCTTTTACGGGTGCGGACGTCAGCAACCTCAGCAGCAGTAGGTCGAACCGTCCAGATAAGGGACTCTAAGGACAGCGCTACGTGTGGTCGCATCCTGTTGTAAAGGACAGATGATGCGGTGAGCCCAGACACTCCTAGTGGGACTTGATACGGCAACGCGCTGGGAAGACTCTTGTTCCTTTCCATTGGTGATCCCGGAATCGTCTTTGCGGCGTCTAGGGCAGCCACCGGGGGAGTTTAGTGCGGTAAAAAATCCGGCATCGCAGCCTCGGCGCCGAATATCCCTTGAAGGTTTACACGACAACAAAATATCATGTTAATACATACCCCAAGAAGATCAGCTTTGCTATCCAGCACAATATTTAGCCACAAAGAGTACAATGTGCTGTCTGTGTATATATTGATGACTCCGTACCATCGTCCAGGCTCGTTGCCCACGGGCTCGTACTCAAATACGTTTGGACAGGGTGATTTTGGTACATCCTGCTCGTACGTGGGTATCACTAATAGTATGACTAGAATTGCACTTATTATTCCAATCTGTGGGACAGAAATGTCTATTTAGTTTGTAATTCAAGATCGTCATAGAATAGATCAGGCCTTCGAACATTTTATTGATTATCAGTTTCTGATACGTTCGGTGGTTGTAATTATTTTGTAAGGTATCCATTACTTTGCATTAGTGGATTATTTCCGGTTTGTTCAAATAATCGCCATATTTATTTTAGACTACTGACATAATGGTTCTGTCAGACAAAAATTATCACGCAAATCGATTCCCAAGCTTCGGAGAATTCGGTATATATACATTATATATATAAAAACATACAAGGAAAACGTACAACCTTCTCTATTTTTGTAGTTGAAGTTGAACGTTGCCGATTGTTGGGGAAAGGTAATGAATAATGATTAATGAACAACTTATATCAGATGTTTTTAAAATACGCATAAGGCCTTAAAATGAGGGGTTTAAATTGGGGTTCAAAGCTTGTCAGAAATAGATTTGGCGTTAGTGCCTCCGGAGATGAACCACAAAAAATCCTTGCACGCTCAAAGATTGGTCCTCCTTCAGTTAGATATTTAAGTGATTATTATTACGGAAAACAGAAATGATATCGATATAACACACATATGTTTTATGAGTGTATTTTTCCATTTTTCCAAGATAAATTACAGTGGAATTTAAAATAATCTATATGCAATTTAATTTTCCAATATCCTCAAGTCAATTATTCATGTCAGTGTGATCTTATATAATGACTAGATAATATTAATACTAGTTATTGTAGTGAGTTGTTTCGATTACATTTTTATCACATTGAAGTAACAAACGAGCATGCAGTCCGCCTGATGGTAAGTTGCACTGGCACTCATTTACATCTGTAAGAAATTTCATACAGAACAGGGGCTCCATCCGAAGTCACGAATCACGGACGAATCACAGACATGCGCGCAGTATTCGTAACTGTTTTTTTTTATATAAATATGAAGTAGCAAACGAGCAAGCAGCCCACCTGATGGTAAGTGGTTACTGCCGCCCATG
>DWNE01004453.1:0-15157 GCA_018249875.1 Cecropterus toxeus
AGCAGCCCACCTGATGATAAGTGGTTACTGCCGCCCATGGACATTTGTAAGGAACTTCATATAGAACAGGGGTTCTATTTGAAGTCAAGAAGACAAAGATGGTCGCCTCATATAAAAGTAAGACGCTCCGCTACAATGTCCAATTTTCTCTGCACTTTATCGCTCCCATATAGGCCTTCAGCGGCCATAAGTGGACGTACGCCTCCTCGAACTCGGGCTCGATGTCCTACACGCGCACCTCCTCGCCGTCGGGCACGTGCAGCGTGTCCTGCACCCGCGGCGTACCTACAGAGTGCGAGCTCACTGACCAGCCAGCGCTTCTTCCAGCCGTGCGTGCCGTGCTGCAGCACGTTGAGGTGTCCGCGGCGCGCCACCGCGGCCGACACGCGCACCTCCTCGCACTCCGGCACGTACAGCGCTCCTGGAGCTGCCACGCCTCCTCCTCCCCACGCAGCCATCGACTTTTCCAGCAGCGCGCGCTCGGGGGAGCACAGTCTGTGGGTTGTGGTGACATGACAGATTAAAAATGGATATGTATGTTAAATTAGAAAACCGACGAGCATCTTTGCCTACATCGTGCACGTGCATCTTTTGCCTAAACATGGTTACCACTCGAGAACCTTTCTCCCCCATCGATTATTATCGATCCTTGAAACGATGTAGCCGACCCATTGCCCCTTCAGCTTTCTTATTCCAAACTCTTGCCAATAGCCAAATTATCCCTCTCCAAAATTAGGAGATTAATATTAAAGTCTTACAAGTCAGACACTCAATAATAGTTATTTGTAATTTATTATATAATATAATAAAAAAGCTTCTTCTAAGGGCAACCTCATGTCTAGTTACTAATATAAACCAAGACCGTTGTACAATATACAGTGATTGTTAAATATATGAATACATAAGATATAAAACATATACTCACTCAAAGCTGCTAGCGCTGTGTATAGAGGAGAGCAGGCTGGGCGTAGAGATGTCCGCTGACACGCCCTCGTCCACGGGCGTGGCGGGCGACGCCGCCTCCACGTCCTTGCCGGTGCCTATGCGGCCTACGCGTTATTATGGGGATCGCTTATCATTTTACACCTTTGTATATTCTACGATTGATATGTGCTACATGTTGTTTAAAATAATCGTTGGATAATAAAATAGGAAAAAATAAATTTTTTAACTAGATATGACATCAAATTACACTGTGTAGAACTATTAAAAAAAATACTATTGCGAAAAAAACAGCCCTATTAAGAATAAATTGATAGGACAAAACTTACTAAACTTATTTTAAGGAATAAAACGTAGATATGGACATTTTGAGATTGAATGATGATGATAAACTCGTTTACGAACGAATGGAGTTGAAAATGATCATTCATTTTTTTTTTAATATAATTAAAGTGGTAGTGGAGCATGGAGTCCATCTAATGGAACGAAGTCATCACTGCCCATGGGTACTTGTAACTTGACATAGAACAGAGATTCTACTTGAAGTTCGTTGTTCTTGAAGACGCCTCGTATTTAAATTAACCGTCATCTCCTTCGTATGAAATACATGAACTACTTCACATTACAAATAAGCCTTTGGTACCTCTCTGGTCGAAACGTACTGGTTTTACGACTTTTTAAAACATTTTAACTCTTTATAAATAAATACATAATTTGACTGACACTGCGGAAAAATTGCCACAGAATTTGCTGAATCAACTGTACCATCAGGAGGACTGCATGCTCGTATGCTAATCTACATTATAAAATCCAAGAAACATTACCATAGTTGCCCTGTATGAGCTTGATGTACTTAGTGGCGAGTTCCTTCTCGCGCGGCGTCATCTCCCACGGCTCGCACGCGTCCTCGCGGGCCAGCGCGCTCTCGCCCGCTGCCTTCGCTGCCATGTTCGAAACCTCCTGTTGACAAAGTTAAATATATTTGTTAGGGAATCCGGTTTGATCACTCGAAAGCAAAGCAATTTGACTATAGATTATTTTAGACTTAGACGCTTAAATCCAAATTAGAGGAGGCCTGAAGTGGATTGTTGGCCGAGCTAAGCTTAGCAGGTACTTCGATTTTATTTCAAACAACTAATCTTCCCCGTTCCTTTAATCATAGTATGGATATTAAATGGAGGGGCTTATCATGTAATACACTACGAAAATAAATTCAAATCCAAGATGACTGTCAGTAAAAAATTAAAGATTAGATACATCCTCACAAACCTTTCGCCTTTAAAATTATTGATTATTCGCGTGTTTGTCACTCTTTTGGTGTAACGTCCAATTTGGCTGAAATTGGTACACATAATTATAGTTTATGACACTAATGGGATACATTACGGTAAACGTACCGGAAGCGGATGAAACCGCGTGAATGATCAAGTACTACATAAAACAAGTAACCTTCCCCGTTACTTCAATATTACAAAAGAACGAACCTTCTCCGTCTTGGTGAAGTCGTTGGGGGCAACCGTGTTCTCGTGTCCGTGGCGCAGGCGCTCGCGGAGAGCGAGGAAGTGCCGCGTGCGGCCCACCTGCTCCAGCCGGGTCATCTTCTCCAGCTCCCACTGTTAAACACATATTCTCCATTATTATTACGTGCGTACATAATGAACTTAAGTCGGTTTAAACCGACTTCAAAACAAGGAGGTGGTCAATACGATTGATTTTTCACAGACTTTGAAAAGGATAAAAGTTTTCAAGTTAACTTTTTTATTATGGATCGATTTTTCCGTCACTTATACAAAAATTAAATCACACAAGTGACTAAAGCGAAGAAGCTACAAATTATTAATTGTGATAATAAGTACGATCGCTCTGCGTATTCAGCATTTGATTTCTGTTTACATATTAAAAATATTGAGTTATTTAATTCTACTTCTATACAACTTATCCATGAAAAATCAGCTATAAGCTATGAAAATTTACTTAATTATACTTTACTTAATTATATTTTACTTAATTATTTATCAAAAACCAGGGATGATGCTAATGATGTCAATAATTATATTAACTGTACTTAGGTAGGTACATGACAAATAAATTTTAGAAATATTTATAGATGTAATTTAAATTTACTCTATTTAACCATTCTTATTCAAAATATTAAGAAAATGTGATTGTTAAATCAATGTCTACATAACATTATGTAGATCCAGCAACATATCATGACCAATTTATGTAATATACTAAAATATTCAAGTTATTTTAACTATTTCATAAATTAAATGACAATACGTCTAACTGTACAAAATTTCGTGCTACAAAATCGTTTTATTATTACTCATACAATCTAGAAAATTAAATAAACACAAAATATTACAATAAAGCCTTAAAGAACACAACACTAAGCGTAATACAATATTGAATGAAATTGGTGGGAGATTCAATTTCTTTTGAATATCAAAATAATATGAGAATGAAAAATTAAACTATGTACAAGATACAGTCATAATATCGCTAAGAATACGTGGTAGAAAATAAATTATCAGGGACAGATGAAAATGTACCCTCAAAATTGCAACATTCTATTCATGGGGAGTCTCACAAAACAATTTATATATACATAAATTGTGGGCGAATTTTGATTTTGAAGCATGCTAGGTCATACGCACACAATTGTCTGCGTAAGAAGCCTATTCTCTATGACTTAGATACTCACTCCGTCGCAATAAAATATTGTGAAAATTTTAATTCTAAAAAAACATGGTTGTAGAATCCAATTTACCAGGCGGTAGAACCAGTGTAGTTGGACCGGGTAAGTACCACCGCCACACCTATTTCTAGCGTGAAACAGTTCTTGCGCTTCAGTGGAAGGATATGGTTGCCGGCTCACTTGCGGTCATCTTAGTCCTCGGGAGTAGCAATGCATCTGTGATCGAATTCATATAGAACCCATGTTCTATGTCAATTTGCTTACAAATGTCCAAAGGCGGCAGTAAACACTTACCATCGGATAAAAAAGCAGCAGTGTGATTTTAGCCTAATATAAAACATGGTCATAGTGAATGAAGCAACATAAGAATGATAAAATCAATCAATAAAATGATTAATGCAACCAAACTTATTTTATTAAATACCAATGCATGCAAAATTCGATGAGAAGTTAGTAGAAGGTCAGGTCAGGGTATGCAAAACATTTAAAGTCACACCATAACAGATATACAGGAATATGTATCCTATTCTAGTGAAGAGAGGACGCATCGGCACATATGTATATTATGGGTATTAATAGTGAAAATAATAAATTTATAGTAAGATTTGTTAAGACATTTTAACTTTTCATTTCCATTTAATATTGATTGATTAATATTAGTATATCTGTTCTCAATAGCGAAAAACTTTCCGAACCGAAGGTAAATAGTTGTCGAGCAGCAATTCTATATAATTAAAGTTGGTAAATTGAATATTAAATAAATTTTAAAAAGTTATAGTGTTTCCCAAATTGGGATTTACCTTCTACATATATGATGATATATGATAATACACTGGTGCTAAAAAGAATAAATATATTGAGGTTGCTATTTTTATTAAATACAGTAGCAGACAAGCATGCAGTCTTCGATCAAATATGTTCACTTGTAGCCGCCGTCGTGGACACTTATTACCAACCTCAAATAAGATCAAAGCCTTACCTGACCTTGATCACAGATACGGTGCTCCTCTCAAATATTTAGGTTGTAACGCCTCGTATAATTATGTCCATACCACAAAACTAGATATTACCGAAATATTACCAACTTTTAACTCTTGACTTAACAAGGTGATAAATACGTGATCAATATTACAAAAATATATACAACAATACGTATACGTGCATACTCAAAACAATTTAAGTGATATGTGATAGAAATCATCCACCAAAAGCACGAAACCCCAGAACCACAAGTGTGGATGCGTCCTTGAATCGATTAATCCAAAACCACACAAACAAAAGCATAATGTCAATATATTCGTTGCGTAATTGAAAACATAATAAGTGTGTATTTAATATAATATAATTTAAAAATTTTGATAAAAGCGGCGATGAAATATATCGCGATGGCACACAAATTACTTTTCAATAGCTATTTAGTATGAACATGGTTGTAAGTAAACACATCGATATGGAATGAATGCGGCACATACTAAATAGCTAAGGAAACATATTTGTGGACCTGAAATCTATCGATTATGTCCCGCGCCCAATCAAACATCAGTTTGCGCCAGAAACGTTTCTGTGGCGAGGGAGAAAAATGTTCAATTAGTGATTTAAACAAAAATATACGTCAAACTTTATGACCGATATCGATATGTCTCGAACATTTAGTTAAATATACATATATTTTTATATAATTTGGAGTAGCAAACGTGAACGCAATCCATCTGATGGTAAGAAGTCACTGCCGCCCATAGTCATGTGTATGTATATTGAGATAGAACAGGGTTTTCCATCTGAAGTCGATCACAGATGCGTTGCTACTTCCGAGGACTGAGATGGTCGCCTTATATAATTGTGAGCTGACCACCGCAAAGAATACACAAGGGTGTTAAATACCTTCCCAAAAACACCATTAACTTACTACATAACTAATAGTAAAGTTATAAAGTGGTACGGTCATGAAGTTAGACGTTATCGATAAGTGATTAGTTTGCACAGGAACTGAGTTAGACCATCTACACAACAAAGTAGATGCATGTATTTATCTACGCGCCACAGAAGTTATACTTCTTTAAAAAAACTATTTGATTATTTTATAAAATTATCAATGTACAAGAATTTATTCTTACAAATTAAACTAATGCACCTAAAAAGGTGTCTCTAACATCCATATTTTCTATATATTACAATACGCCTGAAGTATTTACTATACAATTTTCTTCATAAAAAAATTATTTTAATTAATTTTTTCTTACATATTTTTTACTATAAAGTCAACTACATGTACAATATGTGATTTTTAACCTATTACGATCACTAATCATCCCTAAAAGGCGTAAAGAAGTATAACTCCTGTATAACAACGATAATAGCCAAGACAAGACATCTTTACAGCATAGCAAATACATTAACCAACTTAGTCGAAGTATGTACTTTCTTTTCCGTTATCGAAAAAACACGATAAAAACATCAATAGTTTTAGTCTAATTATAAAGAAGACTAACGTTACTCGTTGATAGTAAAATTTAATAAAATCAAAGAGTAAAAAATATTTTTTTACTTATATAAAAGTTTACATAATAAAAAACTCAAGTAAGTAAAATAAGTAACTACCTACTTTACAAAGTGTTATAGTTAAAAAAAAAAATATCATAAAAGTAACGTTGAAAAAAAAAAACAAATAATTTAAGATCGAAAATGCTTAAAGTTATAACGAGATATCTCTTTTGTTAATTGGTTAACTGGGCAATGTTACTTATAATATTAAACTTGTTTGAGGCACTATTATGTCCTCTACATATTTTAGAATGATAAATTATAATTAGATATCTCTATATATTTGGTAATTTGTTGGACAAAATTATAAACAATTTTGGCCGAGGCACTATCTTCTCCCATCTTGTGTGCCCTATTTTTTGAGTCTACTAATATGTGTGTGTGTTTTTTAACCGTTAAACATTATCAATTGAGATTCAAGTAACAGTTGTAATTGCCATGTAATCGTACTTTAACGTCACATCTACAATATTCCTAGTTGTATAATCTGTGATAATGTTTGTGTGTGTGGGAGTGTGTGACGAGTGGTGAGTGGTGTGTGTTGGTCACCTGGTGGTCGAAGATGAGCGAGTCTCCGCGCGGCCGCCAGCCGTGCAGGTTCTCCTCGCCGCGCACGTACGTCCCGCTCGTGTCGAGCACGCGTCGTTGACGGCGTTGGACACCTGAGGATATGAAACAATTATTATTGTATATATTTTTAAAATTTTTGATTTTCATTACTTTACATATACAATGCGTGTTCTGTGATCCGTTTTTAAACAGCATTTCTTTTTATTTTGTAACTTAAAATACGACATTTTTTTGTACGAAATTGAAATTAAAAACTTAAATATTGATGTAATGTATCACAGATTTGGCATGGTTGACAATATTTAAAATTGAGTGGTTTTAATGTGTACCGTGGATATGTAACTATGTAGCTTGCGGGTGTCAACGTGTAGCATGCGCGTAGCGTGCGTGGGGTGTTGTGTAATGTTTATATGCGTGTTTATATGTGTGTGTGTGTGTGTGCGCGTGTGTGTGTGTGGGTGTGTGTGTGTGTGCGTGTGTGTGTGTGGGTGTGTGCGTGTCATAGTGTACGCGACGTACCGGGCTCGAGCGCGCGGTGCAGGCTGAGCTCGTAGACGCCGGTGAGGTGGTCGGCGCGGGCGGCGCGCGACCCGAACAGCGCGCGGCGCAGCGAGCGCCCGGTGCGGGCGTCGCGACCGACCACCACCACTGATAGGTCCTTCGTCACGATCGCTGGCCGGCCGCAGTTCTCCAACTGTATCGCAAATGATTTATATATATCAGAGATGTTATAGAGCTCCGTATCCGTAACAGAAACTAGTCGAAATAAAAAAAATCCGTAACAGTATCCGACATAAAAGTTTTAAATAGTCGTAGTAGTAGAATAAAATTTTAAGCTTATTGGCTTGTATACTTCCTAGAATAAGTTTATAAGCGAATCTCACCTCCAAGTAAGCGCTGAGCGTGATGTACACGACTTCTCCGTTGGCGCTGACGCGGTTGAGCAGCGGCGAGCCGTGCAGACTGCTGTCCCACGCCGCTTCGAACCTGGGACGACAGGTATATATGTAGACAATTTTTTACGAGCAAAAATTAAAACAAACTGAAAGTGATGAAGTGATTCAAAATGAAAGTGAAGAAATGGTGTCGGTTTTGAATAGCATCGCTTCTTTTTTTCTCGTGAACGGCATAGGAAGAAACGTAGTAACAACATCCAAGACATGGACAGCAACGCTTACGCTAATTAAAAAAATACTATTATCCCGTTACCTGAATACAGCGCGGTCATCGAGTGTGGGTCTCTCGCCGGGGAACAGTCCAAGGGAGAGCGCTCCGTCTTCGTCCCCGTCGGTAGTGTCTTCGTTGGCTTCAGGCGTGTTACGAATGCGCCCTGAAAGACAATGTAGTATAAAATTTCCTGTAGATAGCGCTAATACTGTAGTAGTGTCATTTTACTCACATATTTTTTTTCGAACAATGTTATCAACATAAACAGTACTTTTATACGCATGACGAATATTTTGATAAATGATTTTTTTTTATATTTTTGGTATACATGTCAGAATATTTTTAGTACACGTTCAATATGATAGTACACTCACAGAAACCAACCAATCAATACAACAAGAAAGTCTCGTAATAAGATCACTTAAGACAAGGAACAATCAATATTAAGAGGATTACAATTACAAGAGGATTAGTTGCAAACGAGCATGCAGTCCACCTTATAGTAAGTTGCCACTGCCGTCCATGAACGTAATCAACTCCAGATAAAATCAGCCTAACCTTCAAAATAAACTAGGGAAAAAGAGGAAAAGGAGTATTAGAGAATAAAAGGAAGAGAAACAGTCAAAAAATAGAAAATGGATAAAGAGAGAGTGGATAAAAGGTATATAAAACATATAGACAGTAACTGACCGATGACCAGCTCCCGCACGTCGCTCCAGTGCAGGTCGGAGGAGGGCTCGTGCAGGATGGTGATGCGGATGCGGCGCTGGATGCCCTGGTGCAGCAGGAACACGCCGCGGCACGGCAGCTCGTCGCTGTGCTCCACCACCTGGACGACGGAGGAAACCATTACGATTTTGTATAGTTTCAGTATTTTAATAATGTCACGGAGTTGGTTCAGTTTAGTATGGAGCTTTATAGGTTTTTAACTGGTTTTCCTCGCCACCGTTGTTTCTTTGTGACCAGCTTTTATGTAACTGATCGATGATCGAAATATCGGATTAAAGAATTTATAAGCACGTGTTGTTGGTACCCCATTGCATACAAATAATACAGTTTATTACGTAACATCTATTCACGGTTTTTTACCATTATTGCCGATATATAGACCTAATTACATGAAACGTAGTAAACAACTTAATCGTTGTCAACCCGTTACTAAACTAATTTTAGAGACTGTTTACTCTTGAAGGGAAAAGAGTTTAGGCATAATCTGGAATAACTTGGTTGATAACTTTATTAGTCTAAAGTCGACTCAACTAATCCAACAAAAAGTTCAAAAACTAATGAAACATATCAGAAATCTCACAGCTGGAACGTATTCTCCATTGGGCGCGAGCTCGCAGATCTCGAACCAGACAAGCAGGTCGTGCTTGGAGTGCAGGTGGGACGAGCAGCAGGGGGGCGGAGCGCTGGCCGCGCCCCACTTGGGGCTCCGCACGGGCGCAGAGATCGGCAGCGAGGGAGGCAGCATGCGGCGGGGGGGAGCCCTGCCGCAGAGCTCTTGCTTCGCGTCCTGTACAAACAAATAAAGTTCAATCAGGGCCATATCTGAAGACAAATGAACGTAGTGCAAACGAGCCATCGTTCTTCGTAAAAGTACCTTTTAAAACCTAAACTACCTTTTTTTACTTAATTGTTATCATATTATTAATCAGTGCGATCATCATAGTACCCTAATAATTATTTTAATGAAGATAATAAATACCTATTTACTAACATTATGTACCTTGTGCAGAGGATGCTGTTGGTAATGTCCGAAAACTTCGAACACGATAGGTTGGGTCTTGATGTATTCCACGAATGACTTCGTCACGGGTACAGTGATCTGGAAAAGAAAAGAATAAAATTAATTAAATGATCGGGGTAATCCTTCCAAATCAAAGTGGTTCTTGTTCATTTTCTGGGCACAGGTCTCCTCTCAGAAATGAGTTTAGAACAGGAAGATCTCCTGACACGCTAGGTGTTTATGCCTAGAGCAGGTGTGCTCCGACATTCGAGAGAGTTCGAGACTTGTATACGCAATGATGAGAAAAATCGGATAGCGTGATTCAAAATGCAGCGGCGCCATTGCTTGCTTGTCGCCAGAAGGCCATAGAGCACCGTACTGGCCAAGTGCGAGTTGATGGCCTTACACACCTTTAAGAATTTTTAGGCTTTCATGGGCTTCTTCACAATGTTTTCTTTTATCGTAAAGCGGTGATAGTTAATAACAAATTACATAATTTCCTAATAATAAAAAATACTCACATTCTGTACGTGGTAGAATCCAAGTGGCGTATTCTTGCCGGCATTCTTGACGGGCTCAGTCGAGAATGCGTCTTCGTTTCGGTGTAGGAAACTGCAATAGTAGCAATAAGTTAGAGGATTGTTTTTTGAATGAATAGAAAATGAAAACGTCTCAACTAGTAAGAAAATTAATTTTTTAAGAAGTTTAATTTTGTGTTTCATGTATGCCACACACTTTATAAAGAACATATGAGACTGTTCACACGTTGGATTACAATTTTTATTGAAACAGGTTATATTACATTTAGCTTATTCGTTATAAATTCCTTTAGGATTGAAGTAACGAACGAGTATGTATTCCACTGGGTATAAGGTTGCCCATGTTGAACTACGAATTACGGTTTCATGTTACATTCAACCAACATTAATTAATGATGACCCGCGAATTCAACCCACGTTTTATACGTCTTTTACAACGGTTCAATTTACGATGTCGTTAACGTCATCGCCCCGCCCCCCAACACCCATAAACCTACTTGAACTGGCAGAAGACGTCCGCGTAGTCAGTGGAGATGCTATGGGCCTGCAGCACGGTGACGCGGAAGGTGAACTCGCGGCCGAGCGCCAGGTGCTCGGGCAGCTCCTCGTCCTTCAGCTCGGAGGCCAGCGAGCTGTCCCCGCGCCCGCTGTCCGCGTCGCACTCGCCCACGGCCAGCTCTGCGCGTGCGCACGTTACGTTAGTTAAACGATAATAAGGCGTTGCACTCACCTATAGCTAGTTCTGCGTAAGCGCACGTTGTGTGAATTAAGAGCTAAGTATCTCTGTTAACATATTTTTTACAGAAAATATTCATTTTGTAATTAAAAGATAATTAATTAAACTTTTTTTATAGAATTTTCAAAGAGGACAGGTATCATATTAAAAGGCTCATTTTTTAACTAAAATTAAACCTGAAAGTTTGTGTAAAAGTAAAAAAAACGTTTCATCATCATCACTATCATCAATTATTTTTTGATATAACTTTATCAAAATCGGTTCAGACTCTCCCTTAATTAATTTTAGAACATTCCACGCATAGTTGACCTACCTACCTTTTCCTAATGTACAATTTTTCTTTGTTTACTTATTCTAAGAGAAATGATTCGAACCCCCGTAAACTCTCCTTACATATACATCCAACGTAACTCACCTTCAATCTTAATATTAGAGTCGGTATCAGGACGATCGTCAAGTGCGAGAGCGTTAATGGCGTTGTTCTTCTCGACCGCGGTCAGAGCCTTCAGCCGCGAGCGAGCCGGCGCCACGTCGTCGTCGAACGATATCTTCGCGGATTGCTTCACGCCAGCCGCGAATTCTGCGTTATCTGGTATAAAAACTTATTCATTAGAACTAATATGAATGAATGATGGAAATGAATGAATAGGTAAATAAATTACAAAAGTTTGTAGATTACAACTATTAAAAATGAATGTATTAGTAAACAAATTATAAAATACTAGCTACGCTCCGTGGTTTCGCCCGCTATCACATAAGAAAAAAACAAACAAATATAGCGTGATGTCATGTAGCCTATACCGTAGCCATCCTTGACAAATGTACTATTCAACACAAAAATAATTTTCAATTCGAACCAGTAGTTCCTGAGATTAGCCCGTTCAACCAAACAAACTCTACTGCTTTATAATATTAGTATAGAAGTATAGATAGTATAGAAGTACAGATTAAACATTACAATTCGCACATCTATAGGCAATTGCAATAACATTTTCTTTTTGGCTTTTTTACTTTCTAATTTAGAAAAATGATTTTTTTTTTGAGATAAAATAAAGTACGTCTTCGTTAACATCGTAAAATTATTAAAAATATAATTTTCCAGTAATTAACTAACTTTTCTCAGCGTCGATAACCGCTTGTACAGCCACCCGCAGGTAGCCCTTCACGTCTCCTTTCTCGTTCACGATCGCTACCTTGTGAATGAGTGGAACCGGGTACAGCAGGTTCGACAGGTATACGAAGCTCCTGTGGGCGAGCATTTTAAAAATAAATATTTATTTAAAAAACACGAACACAGATTTTTGTATTTAATGGTATTTTTATTTAACATGAAAGAAGAATCACGTTTTACCACGTTTTATAATAGAAATATTTTATGAGCGAATTAACACTGATTCTTGTATTTCGGTGGTATTTTCATGTTTAAGTTTCTACCACTCGTTAAATTTATAGAGAATTTCAAATTTTGTAGTTTTAAGCGCCCGCACTTTATAGTTATAAGTTTTATCTCGGCGTGATTCGCCATTATACAACATAAGAGGATAAAACTTATGCATTAGGAGTAAAAAAGAAACGATCATTTTACTTTGGTTAGGTCTAGATTATAATCGCTAGATGTCAATGGGGTTAATTGCCATTTGCCATCAAATGGACCGCATGTTCCTTTCTTTTATTAACCGACCCTTTTTCAAAAACGCATAAAAGTCATATTAATAAAGTGCAATTTATGTGTTATAGAGTAAAAATTTAATAATATTATTAAGTCACAAGAAACATATTAGGTCTATTACTATTTTTATTGTCTGTGCATTCTCGTAACAATCTTATCTCAAACAGACTTCCAACACAATAAAGTACGACCACTCACCGTCCGACCATACGGAACCACGGGAATCTATCGTAGAAGGGGTCACCGCCGGTGACGGACTCGATGTTGTGGTCGGGCGACGTCGGCGACAGCTCCGCCTCGTTGTGGTACATCTCGCGCATCAACTCCAGTCTTTGCCTGCGATTAATCCAATTATTAGTATAATCGAATAATTAGTGAATGCTCTTGATTAATGTCGATTTTGTAAACGGTAGGTAAGGAAAATGGTTTTAAGTTTTCGTCTGATATAATTGTTGTAACGAAAGATGATTAACATTAATCTGTCTTAAAGGACAATACACATAAGAGATACACACACAGAAGTGTCAAAATTTAAAATTGTATGGTTTAAGAACCTTCATATTCTACACTACTTGATAGATTACCTTGATATAAGTATAACAGATATAGAAATCGTTACCTTTCTGCGCTACACTAAATATAAATACATACATGCAAATATAGACAAAATTCTATCTATACAATAAACTATTTAGTTGTGACAACACTCATACAATTCAATATAACTAAACGATAACATCTATATACAAGGATTGATATTCTAAAAAATAAAATATGATTTATTACATGCAGTAAACGTAAGCGCATGCTAGCAAAATAAAAATTCAATACAAACGATTGTAACATTTATATGGATTTAAATACATGGGTTTTTATTAAGTCAAATACATGTCCAATATTATGAATACTATGGTTAATAAATTCTATGGGTTGTCGCAATTCCTTAACATTATATATATTTTTTTATTTTTACACGACTAGAAATATATGTAATATATTCCATTTGAATTAGGTAATTCATGGGTTGTCGTAATGTAATTCCTTAACTTAACTACATATATTTTTTTTATTTTTTCACTAAAATAAATGTACGAAATATAACATTTGAATTTTGATATTTTTAGTTGCTTATTCATTTTGTGACTTAACCAAAGTAGATACATAATTAACATTATAGGAAATTTCGCGAATTATCTATTCAGAATAACTGTCACAGATAATAATTTATAAAACTGAATAAATCTAAGTGTGTCTTGTCACAGTGGTACATAGGACTTAATACAAGAGCTAATAGGTGGTAAGTATAATCTAAATATTTAAAAGTACACTTTATACTTCAGTAATATAAGCAAGCATACGATTTTGTGCTATGACGAGTTGTTTTACAGAAGCCAGTTATGTTGTATATAACTATGTATTTATAATTTTTATGCATGTCCCACTTGTTTTAATTATAATATTAGAAAGAACACGACATTATATTAAACGAATGAATAAATATTTCGCATATATTCATTCACTCATTCAATATTTCAATTATTCATTCAATTATTCACTCAATAACTTTGTTAAGTTACTTGGTTATAATAAAATTAAATAATAAAGTTAACCGACAGTTTATATACATAATTTAAAAATAATATTATGAAAAGTTTTTTTTTAATTATTTGATAATTTCAAGTGGGTGCATATGTCTCAAGTGTTGCATTTTAAAATTAATATATCCGATGTTTTTGTAACGATTGCACATATTATATAGGTACAGATGTTTCTTTTCAATGAGACAATTAAAGCTAAACAAAATAATACAAAATAAAAATAAGGGTTTGATACGCTTGCTGTGATACCAAGCAAGACGCTACGTAATATTGGTGAATTTAAGGAACAGGAGGTATGTCTCAAAGTTTTTCTCCAGATGAACATTTAACCTAGCTCTGATATAAAATATAGATGATTTTAAACCAATCAATCGATAAATATTTTGTAATTATTTTTATATGAGCCTCCAGCTTCTTATATATGTTTTTTTTTTGTATTTTGACAGCTGTCACAACGTAATTACTTATTTACTTGTTTATGATTTTTAAACACCTATACAATATTTTGTAAATTGCATTTACATATATCACATTGTAAAGGAAATGGCAGACAATACGAGAATATGTTTTAAATTTAGCGCTGAAAACAGACTTATCTAGATTTACGTTGAATGTTTGAAGATACCGATCGTTATTCTTGGCAATGCCTTCGTACCCTTAATTAAAAACAACTAGGTAAATATATTTCAATTTTTTTTTAAAGTTAAGGATGGTTCTAGCTTATTTGATATCATATTTTTGGACCTATTAGGTTATACTGCTGCTAAGATTTTTTTTTTGGCACGAAAATTACTAAACTTACAAAATACGCAATTTAATAAACAAGTGATATATAACCCGCGGTTTCATACTCTTAGTCCATGATTACCACGATAATAAGCATACTATAATCCTAATTCACTCCAATACCAATATTTACAATTCGCGCAATAACGTACCAAAACTCATTACACACATTACTATGA